>WNGS01061674.1:1283033-1293568 GCA_020271785.1 Procambarus virginalis
GTGACAGCTGCTAGCTGATACCACAATGCCCATGACACAAGACGATTGACTTCAGCTGTATACCTAAGGCAAAAATATAAATCTAATTGACAGTAATGTCCTCGGATGAGCTGAGTGCCAGGAATGTCCTCGGATGAGCTGAGTGGCAATATTGTCTCCGTATAATCTGAGTGGCAGTAATGTCCTTGGATGATCTGAAAGGCAGTAAGGTCCTTGGATGATCTGAGTGGCAGTATGTCTTGTATGATCTGAGAAGCAGCAAGGTCTTTGGATGATTTGAGCGGCAGCAAAGTCTTTGGATGATGGAGTAGCCGCAATGTTTTTGGATGATCTGAGTATCATCAATGTCTTGCATTTTTTGAGTGGCTGATCTGAATGACAGCAATGCCTTTGGATGATCTGAGCGGCAGGAATGTCTTTGGACGATCTAAGTAGCAGCAATGTCTTTGGATAATCTGAAAGAATGTACGGAAAAGCTAAATTATCCAATCGGAAATTTTTCGACACACAATATTTAACCCTGACACACAAATCAAATGTTGTTGTGTTAAGAACATACTAATATTACTAACCTACTAATTATCAGTAGAGAATCATTAAAGAATTACGTTTAATGGTTTCTCAGAGAAAATGGGTTGTTGGCACGTCAGCAAATCCGCTATTTACGTACAATATTTTTTTATGTATTGTGAAAACACAAACCTCTAGTCTAAAGGTTAGATGTGATAAAAAGGTGTTCCAGTGGCTAAACTTAATTAAATGACACACAAATCAAACGTCTACTTCCCTAAGTCGATAATGACAAACTTAGAACCGTGCTGATGATTTCATCCACAGCCGGGTTGGGGAAGGCGAAGTCAGAGACGCTATTGTGCTTTTGTGCGCATGGACGTTTAGACCCAAATATGCACCACCTCTCATTAATACTCAACACGTGTACGTATCATCCATACTTCTCGCGAATTTCGTAATGATGGAACCACAGAAGTCCGATCAACCCACGATTTCGCTCCTTTGGGAACTATTTACCCCAGTCTACAAGTAGAATATATCAGTTTTTTGGCCTTTAATTCTCTGTATTTTGTAGTCCGGTTATGATACCTGCGAGACACTTGGAACCGGTAAGACCTATGTCAGTTATAAAATTTTTCCAGGAATATATACTGTGTATCGTGGCAGCAGTTGTCTACTTATAAGTGACTTGACAGATGCAGTTCAAGAGAGAAAGAAATAACATCGAGTCCTTCTGTCACACCACGAGACAATCATGGTCGCCTTTCGAACCTCACTGAATGCGGTCCTTTACTCGTGACTAAAGGATGCTCAGTGCCTATTATCAGGCTATATCAACTAATTAGACACGAAACGGTTATAATTTACTAACCCATTTAACAGTAAAATTAACATCCAGTAGTTTATTACCATTACCCATATATTGGTGTGATATGCTACGCACATATATCCCCCCCTCCAAACTTGTGAGTACTACATCACCTATTTGTTGTTGTTGTTTTAGATTTAGCTACTCAGAACGAAATGTCCATGTAGCACGGGCTATGGTGAGCCCGTAAGACAACACCTAGCAGGATAATCTTTAAATACAGTCCACTTTTTAAAATACAGTCCACATTCACATGTACAGTCCATTCTTAATTAATAATAATAAATTAAATTAAATTTAATAAGTTAATAAATGTAATTGTGGGGAAAAAACTCCAGGCAGCTCTTATCTTTTTTTAAATTGACTTCAATAAAATAAAGTTTTATCTTATTTATATTCTTAGTAAGTAAGAAATTAATTGAGTGAACTGTATGTACTTGTTAAAACTGCCTGAAATTATCTCACATAGTTGGGGGACAATTTGTAGCTTAACCACTTTAAGATGGCTCCTTCTTAAACTGCAAATTGTTTACCATAGATATATAATTATATCATACCACATATAGTTGTCTAATCTACTATTATTACAATAATTAATAATTATGAATACTACTTTCACAGTATAGAACAAAAAGGGCTTAGCTCGTTCCTGTTGAAGGGGCCTGCTAAGGCTGTGTAACTGTAGCATCAAAATGGGTGTGGCCCTGTGCCTCTGAGTGCCATGTAATGGCGGCTGTGGAAGCTACAAGGCTTGGCATATAGCTAGGTAAATTATGTGTAAGGTTCAACTGTCTGCTCAGCTTCTTGCTATTCCAAATCACAATTACCTGTTTGGGATGTAAGGAATTAATAAAAGTTCCCTAAACATATAATTACAGGTATGACATGGAATATGAGGGTGTTAAATGGGGTACATGTACTTTGTGGGGGTTTTCCATGCTAATAACCGACTACCTATCTATATTAAAATGATGCATCACAATAACACAGAATACTAGGCAGTCGGATGCTCAAGTGCTCCAGTTGTAGTGGTGTTGCTGTGGTAGTTCTCATGGGATAGAGTAAGTCTATGGAGACTAGTATCACAACTCTCAGGAGCACTCGCTGTTGTTGATATATTTTTGTTTAAGAGTGTGTGTGAGACGTTCAGGGCGACCCACGCCCCTATGTTGTGGTTCCACTTCTGAACTTAAATTTACATTAACAAGGGAGTCAAGCTATATTTTGGTGTTAGTAATTATATTCAGTCTTACTGAATACTTTTTTTATCCAATTTAGACATTAAACTGCTATAAACAGCGTTTAATAATGTAAATATACGGCGTCGTTGATGACGTTACGGAATTCCCATTCTCTATTCTTAAGGGGATACTCTAAGGGGATACTATATTATTATGTGTGTATGTCGGATTTCCGACATAATTCAGGGCGGGGGGGGGAGAACATGGTCGAAGTTCCTGTAAGGACTGCGATCACTTTATTCTTCTTCTTCAGAATTATAGTGCTGCTTTAATTTGAGTAATTTGAGAACGTCTTCTTTTCTTGCCAGTTCTAAAGGAAATAATTTCTCTAATGTTTTGAGAGTAGTGTTGCCTCGCCATTTTACTTTCACTATTCTCAAGATGCCCTGGCTGTCTGGATGAACAGAGACTGTTTGGCCTATAGGCCACTCTGAGCGAGGCCCATCACTATCCACCAGAACTATGTCACCAGGGTTCAAGTTAATTCTGTTATATGGGTTGTTTGCCCCGTAATGATACTCCCTCAGAGCTGTAAGATATTCTCGAGTCCATACGTCATTCCACCGACTTATCACCCCTGATAATTGTTTGAAACGTTGAACCAAATCACTCTCTTGGACATATGAAGAATCCTCTGGTTCCTCGTCCGTAAGGGACACAAGTGTTTTGAGAGGTTTCCCATACATCAAATGAGCTGGACTTAATGGTTCATGCTGCAAAACATCATCAGAAAGGTAGGTAAGTGGTCGGTTATTAACTCGTGCTTCTATCTCTATGACTACGGTTTGAAGCTCCTGTAGGTCAATCCTTTGGCGGTGTAGGGTTTTCCGTAGAGAACGTTTCACCGTACCAATCATGCGTTCATAGAAGCCTCCGTGCCATGGTGCTCTGGGAGGTATGAAATTTCATTGGCACTGCCGTTGATTTAGGGCCATGCTTACCTTTGGGTGTGTCCAGATTTTCCTCAGACATGCTTCTCCTGCCACTAAGTTGGACCCATTGTCTGAGATCATTAACTTAGGACAGGATCTACGAGAAGCAAACCTGCAGAAAGCCTGTGAGAATGCTTCAGCACTCATATCGGGAGTCACTTCTAGATGGACTGCCCTTGTTGTGGTACAAGTAAAAAGACAGATGTAGGCCTTTACTGTTTTTTTGTCTTTAGTGCCTGTTAGTGTTAGTGCTCCTGTGAAATCTACTCCTGTAGTCTCAAAGGGACGAATATGTACAACTCGTTCCTTCGGAAGTGGAGGAGGGCCAGGATATGGACACACTCTGGCATCGTATCTCCGGCAAATAACACAGGATTTTATTATTGATTTTACTGTCTGTCTACCTTCTGGTAGCCAGTATTGTTGTCTTAAGTCCGTGAGAGTATCTAATACCCCACCATGCAGAGTGCAGTATTTGTGAATGTGTAACACAATTAGTTTGCTTACTGTGTGGTGACGAGGAAGCAATATTGGATTTTTTGCTTCCAGATCTATGTCAGCATGCTGTAAGCGGCCTCCGCATCTGATTATGTTATAATTGTCAGTGTCTAACCAGAGACCCAGATCATGTTGTAGCTTCTTAGGAACATTGTCAAATTCAGTCCCGAATGTGCCTGTCTGAGCTCTTTTGACCCAATACCTTAGGGCATTAGGAAATTTATGCTTGATTCCTATTTTCTTTAGAAAATCAAACACTACTTGGGTGACACCTATAAGTTTGTTCAGTTCAGAGTACCGAGTAGGATCAATTACCAAAGTCCGAGGTGGTTCCGGGTTCTCAGTGGGAACAGTGACATTGGTCACAATGACTTGTGGCTTTTGTTCAGACCACTGGTCGCTGATTAGCGACTGAGGTCCATTGAACCACATCTCTGCCTTTGTTAATTGCCGTAAAGTCAGGCCTCGGGAGAGATAATCAGCTGGATTCTCTTTGGTGGGTACATATCTTAGTTTATACCCTGCTGACAACTCTCGTATTTCCTTAACGCGGTTACTCACATAAGGATTCTTACTGTTATTGTTTTTAACCCACTGTAGTATTGCCTCATTATCTGACCATACTACTGTTTCTTCAAGGAGGATGTGGCTTAAGGCCTTGATCAGATAATGAGCCAATCTTACACCTAGCAGTAAGGCTGTTAATTCCACTTGTGGCAATGATCTTTTCTTTAAAGGTGCCACTCTGGCCTTTGATGTGAGCAAATTGGCTTGCCCATTTGAGACCAGGTAAGCTACTGTGCCATAAGCCTTTCCTGAGGCATCACAAAATACATGTAGCTTAATTGGTTCTTTTTCATTTACTACTGTGTTCCAAGGAAACTTGACAGACTCTAGGGTACTTAAATCCTTTACTAACCCTTGCCATTTTTCTTGTAAGGTAGGTGTTAGAAAATCATCCCAGCCTATCTTTTGTTGCCAACATTCCTGTATTATCAACTTCCCATTAATTAAGATTGGACTTAATAGTCCTAATGGGTCGAAGGGTTTGCTGACTTGTGTTAGTAATTTTCTCATTGTTAAGTTAGTGGTGTCTGGCTCCACCGACCTGATTGTCAACTGATCTGTTGTCGTGTTCCATTCGACACCTAGTACTTTTGTCATCTCGGGTACCTGGTAGTCAGGAAATTCAGTTGCGATCAGTTGATTTAATTTGTCATTGTTAGAGACCCAAGACTGGAGAGGTATATTGGCTCCCATTAATTCTCGATTGGCCTCATGGTGTATGTTCAACAGTTTACTTTCACTGTTGGTTGTTCCTTGAAAATTATCCACATACAAGTTTTTACTAATTTCCGTCTTGTTTGGGCTATTGGACTTCTTCAAATGCGTATCCAAGGTAGCCTGAAGCAGAAATGGTGATGACGTGGCCCCGAACAAGACGGATGCAAACCTGTAAGTGATTAATTCACTATTCGGATCGTTAGGATCCTTGATCCATAGGAACTTTGTATAGTTCCAGTCTTCTTCTTGGAGACCTACCCTAAGGAATGCCTTGCTGATGTCGGCCGTGTATGCATAAATCCCGATACAGAACTTTAACAGCACGTCATAAAGCCTTTATGTCAGACTAGGGCCAGTTTGAAGGCAGTCATTTAACGAAACACTACTCTGCCTCGTCTTAGCGCTGCAATTAAATACTATCCGTAGTGGGGTAGTAGCGTAATTTTTCTGTACAGGGTGGTGTGGCAGGTAGTGTCCTTCCTTTGGGTTATCATTTGTAACAACTTCGATAAATTTGTCATCGAGTTGCTTCTGTATTATTTCATAGTACAACTTCAAGTTCTCAGGTTGTCTTTGTAAGTGCAACACCTGTGATCTTAAATGGTTTTGTGGATAAAATGGTTGACGGGTAGCTGAGGGTGATTCAGCTTCTATGGTAACCTGACCCAGTATTGATTATCTCTGTAGATAACTGAGTCCAGGTATTGTTTGTAAGTTCAGTCATCATCTGGGCTAGGTTGTTCAGGGACAATGCCGACAGGTTGCCAGGTCCCATAACTTATGTACAGGGGGATCAAGCTCTTCCTCGGACATGTCTCTGAGTTGCAGTGGAGACTGGTCTCCTAGTCATGCAACCATTACTGGGTTGGTATGTTGGTGGTCTACAGGTGCAGGTTGTTTTAGCCGTAATACTGGGCCTGTTAGCAAATAGCCACCTGCAGATGGTAACACGTTCATACCGTGTTTGTCTTCCTTTCCTTTGATAAACTTATGGTAGACATCTGATCCCATAAGGATTCCAATATTGGAAAAGTTGTCTGATGTGATTTTATCAGCCAAATGAATTCCCTTTTCTTCCAGGAATTTGGCTGTTGTCCCTAGACCATATACATACAGATCTGTTGGGAATCTATCTATTACCAGAGCTTGTATCTTTTGGACATAACCTCCTAAACGTACTTGGGGTTGTACTACCCTGAAGACTCGGGCTCCTGAGTCTCAGTCAGGAATCCTGGTATGTTTATTCATGTCTCCTTTGACAGGTGTAAGTTTCAGTGCATCTACCACTCCTTTGATATACAGGTCATTTGGGATCCTTGACCAAATAATCAACGTACGGTGGCTTTGAACTTGCCATTTTTAATGATGAATTGTGCAGTAGGTAGAGCTGATTTATGATCAGACTTTGTTGAGAAGACACTTATGTCAGGTAACACACTACAAAGCTGTACAGAAGTGGTAGTTCCTTCCTCCTTCTGTGGTTTGGCAGACTTTGTACTTGAGTCCCCACAAAGTGCTGTATGATGTTGACCCTTATGGCACCTATTGCAGGTGCGTATTGGAGTTGTGCAGGTGTCGGGATGATGTTCCCTTATACACTTGGTACATCTATGTAACTCCTTGAGTTGTTTTATGCATATAGCACGATCGGGGTAACGTTTGCAATAGTATATGGAATGTGGTTGCTCACAAAACACACATGGTCTCCAGACGTTAACAGTATCTTGAGGAGTCACCAATTTGGGTGGCGCGTTAACTGTAGGTTTGGTTGGACCAACTGCATATGTGCCCACACTGCCTTGTTTCCACTTTGTGGAGGGGGAAGTTGTCTTAGATTTGTTTGGATTACTGTTTGTACTCTGTTGTTTACTATTAGTAGTAGACGAAGGTTTAGATGTCGCTTTTCCATCTGGGTTAACTCTTTGTCGTTCTATGATGGTGTGTAACCCTTCTGTAATCTCCGTTACTGTTAAAGATGACTTACCATATAACACAAACAGCTTATCCAGTATGTCACTGGGTAATTTGAGTGTCATATGGACTTGGATTATCCAGTCTGACTCATCCAAGTTCACTTTATTTTTAAGTGCCTTGAGCAAAGACTCAAGCTCCAATCTAAAGGCTTGGAGTGAGACTGCTGTATTATTTGGAGGTTTAATGTCCAACAGCTTCTGGGCTAGAATTCTGATGGTCCTTTCTGGTTTAGCATAATTATCCTTAAGGAGCTGTACGGCATTGTCATAACTGTCATCTGTGTGGGTCAGATTACAGACCACTTGAAACGCTTTATCCTTTAAGACATTCTGTAAATATGTAAACTTTGTCGTCTTTGGTACATTGGCATTAGAATCCACAGATTCGACAAATTTGCTCCAGAAATTGTCCCAACTCTCATCCTCCATACCAGAAAAAGTTGGGAGACTGAGTGATGGCAATTTGACTTCTGGTGCTGTCTGGGTTTTGGAAGCTGTGGCTGCAATATTTGTATTGGCCTTATGTATGGTTATTAAACCGTCAAAGTGTTGTAACTTTGCAAGCATTGCATCTTCGTAATCTGAGTTTTCTTGTATTACATCTTCCATTGCATCTGCAGTGATGCTTGTGAGGTTAAGGATATCTTGATATTTTATCATTTGTTGCAGCACATGCTGATATTTGATCTGTGCAAACTTATGATAGTTTTCCAGTGCTGCATAATTAACTGGAGTTTGATTACTCAAGTCTTCACATATTTTAATCTGCCTTGTTAAGTGGCCCTTCATGCCATTGAGGGTCTCTTTCACATTTTTGACAGTAGACATCTTGGAAGTACTTGCTAGTAATATGGACTTTGACTATTTCTGGCACTTGAATTAGTAGAGCAACTAGTTTCTGAACTAGAGCTGTTTATCATTTAAAAAATACACTATATAATCATCCACTCTATAATTTGAGTGGTAAGCCTGCATCTATGCTGGAATTCCTCAAGTTAGCCCTTCTTTATCACTCTTGGTTGGTACAGAGACACACGTTAACACTCAAAGATGAAATGATTATAATTAAGTTATGCCTATAGTTATATTAATATCATGTTGAAAACACAACTCGGGTTGTCATGTATACTGCATAAAAAAATGTACTTGCTAGGTTGTAATATATGTTCAACTCTAGATGTGTAAAATTCTTATCCTTACACCAGGTTAGCACAATAAATTAGACTAGGTTGCTGTACAACACCAGCCTAAAATGTCCTACCCTTGTGCAAGAAATTGCTGTAAATAATATGGTATGCAGTAAATGTTACAGTAATGGTGCAATATTAAAGTAATGTTCATATAAACTTAAATTAACTTATGATTAAATTAGCCTCTTATCAACCCCCTTGTAATGAAAAAACACAATTGTTCCTTTGGTACAGGCCTCGGAACAATAATAGTGCTTGTTGTAAGTTCTGTTTGCTATGAGATTGAAAAAGTTAGGCTAGAAATGCAAAATATATAGCAGTGTCTTTATGCTATAATTAATGTATATAATATTGCACTAATATTATATATCAGGATCTTATATCTAGGTGCAATGGACCTACTGGTTAACTGTAATAATCATCTAGGTTCGAAGGACTAAAACAATGTGGGGAAAAAACTCAAGCCAGCTATTCTCTTTTTTTAAATTGACTTCAATAAAATAAAGTTTTATCTTATTTATATTCTTAGTAAGTAAGAAATTAATTGAGTGAACTGTATGTACCTGTTAAAACTGCCTGAAATTATCTCACATAGTTGGGCGGACAATTTGTAGCTTAAACCATTTTAAGATTAAACTACACTAAACTAAACCTTCTTAAACTACATATTGTTTACCATAGATATATAATTATATCATACCACATATGGTGGTCTAATCTACTATTATTACAATAATTAATAATTACGAATACTACATTCACAGTATAGAACAAAAAGGGCTTAGCTCGTTCCTGTTGAAGGGGCCTGCTAAGGCTGTGTAATTGTAGCATCAAAGATGGGTGTGGCCCTGTGCCTCTGAGTGCCACGTAATGGCGGCTTTGGAGGCTACAAGGCTTGGCATATAGCTAGGTAAATTATGTGTAAGGTTCAACTGTCTGCTCAGCTTCTTGCTATTCCAAATCACAATTACCTGTTTGGGATGTAAGGAATTAATAAAAGTTCCCTAAACATATAATTACAGGTATGACATGGAATATGAGGGTGTTAAATGGGGTACACATACTTTTGTGGGGAGTTTTCTATGCTAATAACCGGCTACCTATCTATATTAAAATGATGCATCACAATAACACAGAATACTAGGCAGTCGGATGCTCAAGTGCTCCAGTTGTAGTGGTGTTGCTGTGGTAGTTCTTATGGGATAGAGTAAGTCTATGGAGACTAGTATCACAACTCTCAGGAGCACTCGCTGTTGTTGATATATTTTGTGTAAGAGTTTGTGTGGCGACCCACGCCCCTGTGTTGTGGTTCCACTTCTGAACTTAAATTTACATTAACAAGGGAGTCAAGCTATATTTTTTTGTTAGTAATTATATTCAGTCTTACTGAATACGTTTTTATCCAATTTAGACATTAAACTGCTATATAAACAGTGTTTAATAATGTAAATATACGGCATCGTCGATGACATCACGGAATCCCCATTCTCTATTCTTAAGGGGATACTATGTTATTATGTGTGTGTGTCGGATTTTCGACAGTAATTGTAAATAAATAAAATAAATTCCAGCTGGGAAAATTCCCCGCAGATCTCTTGACTTTCATATTTATGAAATCATTACAGTGAAGCAAACGTAGAGAGTTGCAAATGTTGTGTCAATCTTCAGGAAGATGAACGAATCACTTGTATATTGAACTCTCGGCTAAATATCTTAACACCAATTGCGAGAAAAATTGCTTATATCAGTAATTGGGAAAGGCATTCGTCTACATCTTGAAAATCAGATTAATATTTGATTCACGTCATGGCTTTACTAAGAACCACTCATGTTTGACAAATTTGCTGTCAGTCAATTCCAGCACAACTGAGGCAGTTGATAGTGGAAAGGACTGTGACATGCAGTTTTAAGCGAACCTTTTGATACAGTGCCACACGGAAGACTGCTTAGTAATTTACGGTCGGTCTTCTATCGAAGGCTGTGTTAGAAAGGTATAGGAGCACTCTGTTGGTTATGAGTACATCTAAATGGATTAT
>WNGS01061674.1:1301254-1321949 GCA_020271785.1 Procambarus virginalis
ACTACAGTACAGCAACCACCACATCAGCAGTCAAAGACCTTTGTACTAGTGAAGTGAACCCTTTCATTAATATGTGAATAAAATGATTATTTGTGATGCCATGACATAACTTTTGTGTTCACTACACAGGATCTTCATTCTTCATTCTTCACTATGCACAATCTTCATTATACATTCCTAGGCGAGGGTTTTCTTTGCACACAATCATCACTCCAGCTATGCCCAAGTGAAGATCCGGAGTATGAGTACTGTGATGGAAAAAAAAGAAGTGTAGGTGTTCGGCAGTCCTAATGGCTGGTGTCAATGCCAATCACATTTACAAAAAAAAAGTTGACTGCTTGGCTGTTGGCTTCTGTGGTAAAGTAAGGGAAAACACGCTAAACAAATAGTATGAACATGAAACTTTAATTAACTTGAAAATATGAACAAAGAGAATCCCTTGGCTATGTACAGTGCAAACAAACCCAATCCCAATCGATTCACCAATCAGGAGAGGCTGGCTGGAAGTTTTTTTTTTTATTTATTTTTACATGCGAACATCCATAAATACAATAAAACAGAACAAACAAACACAAACACATAGGCACACAACAACAAAAAAGTCAATGTAAATAAAAAAGAACTGGTCCGGGTAAAGGACCAACACAGTCTATGATGAGTCTGTGGAAAGGTTCCGCAGGCACCTGATGGGAATTAAAGGAGCCTTGGGAATCGAGATGTTTGGTTTCCCTGCCATCTGACATACATGACACTGTTGCACTATCGGGCCGTAGGCTGGTGGGAACCACTAGTTGTTCGACATTTACCCAATCGTCATCCTCCATCAGCTTAGTGGGTCTGTACCTGTGGTAGAGCAACTGATTCTCTAGGAAGAACCCAGGGATACTCTCAGGTTGAGTCTCAGCCTGGAAGAATAATGGTGTTAATGAAGGATCCTCCCTCTGTAACTTACGGAACTCCAACATAATAAGATTCGGTGGTAGATTCTGAGGGTCTTGAGGGACAGTGGTAGCAGTAGAGTCAGCTGGTTGCGGGCGTGCAGCTTGTGCACGGGTGGTCACCAAAGCGGAGGAGAAACTTCATCACTTTCTTGGACCTCTGCTGGAACATACTTTAAGATGGGGTTGTCCACTACAGAGTCACATACCTGGGGTTTGTCCATGGTGATCAGGTTGGAAGGTTGCAGATCTTCGGCCAAGTCATTGCCCAGGAGAAGTTGCACTCCAGACATGGGAAAAGGCTTTTCCCTGGTGGCGACTTGGACTTCACCGGCCACGAAAGGACAATCCAGGTGGACTCTGGCGAGTGGATACGGAGTGATAGCAGTGAGGTCAGTGATAAGGACGGTTTCCCCGGTGTAGGTGATGTTAGGCACAGCCAATTTCAATATTATTGACTGAAGAGCCGCGTGTCCCTCAAGATCTTCAATTTGAAACGTCCCTCCGAATCTGTACTGTTGACAGAGACAGTTCCAGGATACAGGTGTTTGCTGAAGAGAGAAAGATCATTAACAGCATTCATCACAGGCTTACCGGACTTAGTAGAAGTCGGTTTGGGTTTAGGAGTTTCACTATAACCTTTTTATTGGGCTTTGCCACATTTATCCATGGTATGCCCATAGAGCTTGCAATACTTACAATACAATTGAGAGCTCGCTTGATTGGTACTCAATTTGTCATAACTATACCAAGACTTCTTACTGGAAGGTGGGTCTGGTGTTAGCTGGTGTATGAGACTGTAGGTGTCAGCCAACTTTACACATCTGATGTAGTCGGTTTCTTCTTTGTATGCTAAATATAAACGGATGGAAGGTGGAACACGTCTAAAGAATTCCTCAACTAGAATGAGGTTGACGATTTCTGAAAATGTAGAGACATGTGCTGCTTCCAGCCATTTCATGAAATATCTTTTCTTTGCATTGCCAAATTCAAAAAAGGTGGTGGTACTGGCCTTTAGATAATCACAGAATTTTCGTCTGTAGCTTTCGGTGGAGAGAAGATAGGCTTCCAAAACTGCTTGCTTCAGGGTCTGGTAGTCATTCTCAGACGCTAAGGTACTGAGAGTAACTGCAGCTCTACCTGTGAGATGCACTCTTAGAAGGGTAGACCATTGATCTTCAGGCCAGCTACGTTTTTTAGCTAGGGTCTCAAAAGTGGTGAAAAACACATCTATCTCTGTCTCAACGAATGGTGGCATTAACTTACTTGCATGGGAGACATTGAAACTTACGGTAAGGCTAGCTGTAGCTTGTTGGCATTGAGTGTGGTGTGTAGTTTCCAAGGTGAGTTCATGTCGACGATATTCTAAAACACTCTCAGCTTGCCATTTATCGTGCTCACGTTGCATCTCCAGGTGAAGTTTTCTTGCTTCAAGCTGTTCTCTCTCCCGCTCACGCTGTAGGGCAGCCTCTTCTTTCTTTAGGGCCACCTCACGTTCCTTTAGGGCCGCTTCGTGTTCCTGTTCTTCTTTCTTTAGGGCAGCCTCTTCTTTCTTTTGTTGTAGAGCTTCTTTTTGTTGTTCCCGCTCTATTTTCGCTAGTTCGAGCTTTAACTTCATGGCGGCCAGAGCATGCCTATCTGGAATAAAATAGTTTTCGTGAGTATCAGAGTCTATAATTCCTTCGTCTAAGAGGTGATCCAAGATAATATTGCGCAAGTCGCTTTTGTTGGCTCCATGGGGAACATCTAGTTGATACTCGTGTGCTAGAGTTTGCAATTCAGTCCTCTTGGCACGAATTAAGTTCACTATTTCACTTGCTGGATCACTACGAGATGCTGAGAGATGAAACATTTTGAAAATAGCAAATAAATGTACAACGAATATACTTGTGATATTGGAAGTGTCAGTAACAGGATGACGTGGCAATTTTTTTATTTTTTTTTACTTTTTATTTTACATGCAAAGCATGCAATATAAATACAATAAAAACAATACAGAATACAGAACAAAGGAAAACAATAGACCACCGGCCAGAAGGGCCAACAGCAAAGCACAACAAAACACAGACATGAGAAAAGCACAGAAAAATGCAGCATACAACAAAGCACAAAACATAATACAATGGCAAACTCGCAAACACAGTAACATCACAAAACAAAACCCCCAGAAAAAACAAACCATACATTAAGAGGCATAACATGAAACATAACAGGACAAACACAATACAGTCCAAACAAAACACAAAGGACAAACACGTACAATAGGTAAAGCAATATAAAAACACCAGGTCAAACGCACATCACAAACAATACAGAAATAAAAAAACACACACCAAACCACCCGCCCCGTAAACAAATGGCGAGGCCAAAATGAACAATAAACAGTAACAATAAAAATAAACAAGCAAAACACGCACACCTGAAAACAAAACAGGCACAAACACAACAACATACATGCACTGGCCTGAAGGACCGAGAAGAAAACAACAAAGTACATCATGAAACAAAACAAAACACTTCAGCACAAAATAAAACAATACAACTTTATACAAATTTTTACAAAGACATGGAACACCGGCCTGAAGGGCCTACAACAAAAACAACAATGAACAGAAACATAATGATACAAGAAAAAGAAACAATACCGGAAATATAAAAAAACACAACAAAGCACTGGCCTGAAGGGCGCACATTAGGTACAACACATTACAAACAAACCACAGGTCCAAGCACACACCAAGCACACAGACTACTCAAATGTCTCATACTTATCCGACCACTCCGCCGCCGGGAAGCGAGTACAATACGCTTTCCAAAGTAACAGGACGTCCTCCGAAATAGGTTCATTTCGAACCGTACGAGGGTCAGGCATTGACTCCGGCACACCCTCAACAAAACACTGAGCCCGTCGAACCCAGATGGTAGAAGGGCACCACGGAACAGGATGCACGCGGTCATCAACGTGAAACCACAAAGGATGCTGATCATCATGCACCACTCCGGAGGCCAGGATGATAGGGAGAGGCTCCTTCCCACGAGGCTGGGCAATGAGCATCGCACTGGGAGCCTCCCCAGCTTCCTCACAGGGCCCTACGGCAACCACTGAACGTTGTACCTGCAGGGACCCCCCACGCTTGGCATCCTTCTTCAGCACCAGCTTGATGCCTCGGCTCACACCAGAATCCACACCACCCACGTCAGGAGAAGTGACCACCCCCCACTGCGAAGAACCTTCTGCAGGAGAAAGAACAGGAGGTAAATCAGACGCACAACTATCGTCAATAGCAGTCACATGGACGTCAGCCACCACCAGCGACATAGAGCGCGAAGCACCCGGAATCGCCACATCATCGCCCGAAGCTCCACCTGCGTCGTAGTCCACCACATCAGCCCAAGCAGTAGAAGAACGCCTGGAACGCTTGGGCACGGGCCGCACATCCTCACATCCGGAGGCGGACCCAGAACCACGGGCCTCACGAACCGGGCGAACCGACGCCCGACGCAGTACGGCAGCAGCCTAAACCACATGTGGAACCGGGCCGCACACAACAGGACGTTCCGCATCCCCCCCAACACCCAGCACAGTCGTAACACCAGGCGAGGGTGCAGAACCAGGCGCAGCAGCAGGAGACGAGGAAGACGAAAACGACTCGCAGAGACCATCCGGGAGACCCACAGGAGCAACTGGCACAGCGAAGGGACCAGCGACAGGAGCCACCGGAACACTTGGCGGAGGGACAACAACCACCGGGGGCATCTCGGGTGACGCAGGGGGGGGGGGGGCCGCATCAGCAGCGAATGGGACTTGCCCCTCTTCATCTCCGGAATCCACGCCTTGAGGGAGCGGCGGGAAATCCTCTTCCCGAAACAAGTTAACAGGAGCAGTAGGGGCCTCAGAGCACCCGGCAGCCTGATGTCCTAACTGGCCACACCGGAAACAGTACGGGGCTGCCGGGCATAGTACACCCGAACGTAGTAACCCAACAGCCGGACAGACGATGGGATATCCGACCGCAGGCGCATACCTAAGGTACGGATGTTCGTCTGCTTCCCAGCATACTTCCCCGAGGAAAGCGTGTTCACCCGCACACCGATGACAGCACCAAACCTCCCAAAGAAGCGCCAGAGAAGGTCTTCAGGAAACTCCAGGGGCGCACCGTGTACACTGACATACGTCAGGGCACCAGTTCGGTCCGAGACCGCAACAGAGCCGGCGCCATCCGGCAACTGCAACGAACGCCCTTCGTACTGACGGAGGAAGTCCCGATACTCCTCCTCCCGCACGAACTTGATAATCACCCGGTGGGCCGTAACAAGCTCTACTCCATATACAGCCTCTACCGGGACACGAAGCATGTCACACATTACCAACTCAATGGCTGGATAACCAGCCTTACACGAGAACTCGAGTCCCACTGAATTTACCCGCAAAACAGGAGGAATTGCAAGGCCCCCCATGTCAAAACATCCACGTCAGCACGTAGCCAGGCAGGCATCCACACTGGGTGGGCAGTGACGCCCCACCACCTGGCGACCAAACGGCTAACAACCCCAGCAGTCCTACTGGATTACTACGAGATGCTGAGAGACAAAACATTTTGAAAATAGCATATAAATGTACAACGAATATACTTGTGATATTGGAAGTGTCAGTAACAGGATGACGTGGCAATTGGTAACTATCCTGTGGAAATTTAATTGTTAACAATTAACATTAATATTAGCATGGTAAATGATTAGTCAATCAAAATCGCAGGAAATCTTGTACCCGGTACTCAATGTAAGAGAATAAAGGCACGAAAGTCTTACTAAATAAATGAAACCGATAGTTTCTAAAACAAATGAAACTTTTAATCATTTCAAAAATGAAAAGGTAGTCCAAGAATGTAGGGATACCTTGCCGAGTCTCTATAGGACAGAAGCAAGGGTTTTCCTACTTAATTATATGATACTTACAGAATTAGCGTTCCATGTGCTCTGAAAAAAGAAAGCTAATTCCCTACCTGAGTAAATATCATCATCTCTGAGCGACGTATAGGGGTGCGAGTGTCAACTGGTGACGAGAACTGCTGTTGAGGTCCCAACTCAACAGCGTAGTCCATGCTAGAGGAACTATTGCCCTCTGTATCCTCCTGTGGTCGGATTGCAGAAGATACGGTGCTTTGGCGCGAAGATAAATCAAAGTACCAGGGTACCAAAATGATGATCTGTCTGAATTTGAGAAATATCCTAGGGACAAAAAAGGTGGAATACACGAGTAATAACACTGAGGGAGGGATGACCAATTAAGAGAATGACTGAGGCCTCCAGTCACCACGTAATCCACAGTTATCCAACACTCACAATATGCTACCCTCGGAATGCACATAATACACAACACCATATAAATATTAAAAGTAATGAAAATATTGAAAAGCAACTGTATCAAAGCCAAGTACACTTACCACAAATTGATGTTCTAGTACTAGTACCTGAGTGAGGCTCCTAGGACAGGCCCCCATTAAATGTGATGGAAAAAAAGACGTGTAGGTGTTCGGCAGTCCTCCTAATGGCTGGTGTCAATGTCAGTCACATTTACAAAAAAAGTTGACTGCTTGGCTGTTGGCTTCTGTGGTAAATTAAGGGAAAACACCCAAAACAAATAGTATGAACAATGAAACTTTAATTAACTTGAAAAATATGAACAAAGAGAATCCCTTGGCTATGTACAGTGCAAACAAACAAGATTATAAAGTCAAAATATAACATAAAAATAAGAACAGTGGTGACGTTACTCTACAAAAAAATAAAGACAAGAAATGAATTAACAGGTGCTGAGAATAAAGCGCTGGCTGAGAACATCCACTAATAAACAGAGTGTATATCAGTTGGTTGTTTCAGCTTGAGAGCACAGGATATTCTAACTCCAATGGCTGGTGCAGGCCCAGACATCGGCTAGGTAGATGGCGCTGAGGTGCAGTGGTGCAGACGTCGATTCACCAATCAGAAGCGGGCTGGCTGGAAGTGGTAGTTTGGTGATCGGCGACGATGGAGGGGGGAGGTGGAGAGCGAGTGTCTGATACATATGTGCTTGTCAGAAACTTATTTTACTCAATACGTACTACACTTGCTTGTAGTACCTAGATGTTGTATGTGTACTGAAGTAACATGACGATAGGAAAGAGCAGGTCAAATGTCTCTTGAAGGAGATTATTGTAACAGTACTGTTACTGTCCCTACCAGTACTGTTGCTGTCTCTCCCAGTACTGTTGCTGTCCCTCCCAGTACTGTTGCTGTCCCTCACAGTACTGATTTGATTTGATTGCTGCCGCCGAGGCGGCTAGTTTATTGTGCACCCCATACTCATCCTGTGAGCGGTAGCGCAAAAAGCTGTTGGTCCTAGTCCTAGGGTCTGTGGGGAAAACTGACTTGTGGGATTTTATTTATTTATTTCAGTTACATGTTTTAATTATAATTAATTTATTTGTTCATTTATTTCGATAGTGGAATGTATGATATTAAATTTCCCCACAAGCAGCTTTCTACACAAGTTGGGGGGGGGGGCTTAATTACATAGCCTAACTAATCGAAATTAATCATTTGCTAGAAATTTACTACTAGAGATTAGTTTACAATGGTTAGTGAATTAATGTACAGCTTAGCTGTTATGTTGCTACGGCCAGGTCAACCAGACATGGACACGAAAGATCACGCAAACTGATTCTCCTCGTGGGTCAGGCTATAGCATCATCACGTGTCACATGTTGTACCAGGTAGTGCTGCTAATTTCTTCGTCTTCAATTTCACCTGTCAAAAGGGCACATAGTAATAAATCGCAACCAATATATGATGACGATATCAGGGAAAATAATGATTTTATTTAAGTAATTTAGGCTTGCGCATTCTGGGTGGCTTGCCCAGCATTCTAACCACTTGACACTAACAGTTCTATTGTTACATAAAATATGGTGACAATAAACACAGACACTAAGAGAAAAAATATGTATATATTTGGTCGAGTATATAGAAGTTTGCAGGTGACACTTTGGTGAGCAATGGTGTGATAGCGAATTGAGTGAACTGAGTGTCGGTACAGTATCTCGCAAGTGTCTGTTCTACCACACTTGAAAGTAGAGTGGTTATTACTCGTTGTTGTTGTTGTTTTACATTTAGCTACTCAGAACGAAGTGTCCATGTAGCACGGGCTATGGTGAGCCCATAATTGAGTTCGGTTATTCGCGATAACATTGTTACTGTGATATTTGGGTCAAAGTTTTTAAATGGAAGTGGGGTTTCCTCCTTTTTCCCTGTTTCTTTTTCGCTTCTGTTTAAGTGCACTGGTTTTAGTTTTGCTTTAATAACATTATCTTGGTGGCGGATGAAGATGCAGAATGCTCTCTAGTGAGTCCCAGTCCTCAACGGCTTTTCTAATCATTGTAGTCGCGGTGGAATGTGCATCTAATGCAGCTGCTGTTGTTGGAGTAATGTTGAGTTTGATGCGCAGAGCTTCAGTAGATTCACATTCCAGTAAGTAGTGCAATAGTGGCTCTGCTTCTGTTCCACAGATATGACACTCTTTAACTATTGGGTTCATTACCTCCCAGCAGCACTTGTAACTAAGTCTGAGTCTGTGTATGGCTACTGCAATGTCTCTGGATATCTTTTTGCCAGGCTTGAAAGAGGAGTACCCAGTGGCTTATTCGTACCATATCGCAGTGGATCTTCCTTCTGATACTTTGGCTTTGTGGCGACTTTTGATAGTTGGGAGTATTTTCTTCTTGATTTGCTCCTTAATCTGTGTAAAACTTGGAGGTATTTGAACTTGTACACCAGGTAGAGCAGTGGCAGTTTTTGCTAGTCAGTCTGCCTTTTCATTACCATCTATGCCAATGTGACTTGATATCCAATTTACGGTGACTGACAGCCCTAGATTTTGGCTGCCTTTTTTCTTCTATATTTTGGATTTCTGTGAGGAGTTGTATATTATTTCTGTGCTGACTAGATAACAATGCCTGGAGCAAAGATTTAGAGTCGGTATGAATGATGACATCATGAAATTATTCTCAATTGAATAGTTTATGGCCTCCTTTATGGCATATAATTCTGTTTACAATGTTGAGCACCCACTATTCATGCTCCAGTAAGCTTCATGGTTGGTAGTGTAAACTGCTGCCCCAACAGAACCTCTTTCTTGATCAACTAATCCGTCTGCGAAGATGTGAGTCGTTGTAGGTCTTAAGATGGTTTCCATTTGTTGTTCTATGACTGCTTTGAGCCTCTGCGAGTCACATCCTGATTTTTAAACTGGTAATCCTTCAATTATTATCTTTAGACTCGATTCTTCCCATGGGGGAAGCTGCCGAAAGTGTTGATATGATCTATCTTCCCCTTTGTTTTTAATTATCCATTTCATGTCCATTAATACTCGCTATTCAGCTGCTTATATGCTCAAGCAATACCTCATCATTCTCCAAAGGTTGGCAGGAATATTAACTGGAAGTAGGGAAAGGTTTGAGTTCCATAATTGGTACAAAGAAGAGCTTTGCTTCTCTCATTAGGCTAATGAGTTTGGAGCGAGTATATTATTGGGATAGTCTACACTTTACATAACTTCCCCTCCCAGGGGATGAAAGGAAAAACATTTTATGCAGGAACCAGGCTGGTCGGTGAATTGTACGCCCTGCTCGCGTTTTATAACCCTCAAAATTAACTTCCTCCTCTTCGCTGTCATCTAACTGGGGTCGTTGGGTGGGAGGTCGCACAGGATCGTTCGTCGTCGTAGGATCAGGTAGTGGTGCAGCTGGTAACTGGGTTTGTAGGGTGGAAGGTCGCACAGGATCGTCCGTGGTCGTAGGTGGCGGTGCTGCTGGTAACTGTGGTCGAAAAGTGAACGACGTTGCCGGCGGATGTATCTCCGGAGGGAGTTCTGGGGCAGCGTCACAGTGTGCTGGTTTTAGGCGACCGATGGAGATATTTACCCGAAGTCCTCGGCGTAAGTTGGTAAAGAACTTTGGTGTTCGAGAAACCACTGTAAATGGTCCTTCGTACGGTGACTGTAGAGGGCGTCGGACAGTGTCGATTCTTACAAACACGTGTTCAGTTGAGTGGAGCTCATGAGGCACATGTGTAACACGAATTGTCGGTTGGCGTGGTGGTGTTGGCCGAATGCTTTTCATGGCCGCCCGTAATTTTTGGACAAAAGTGGGGTCTGGGATTGTGACGAGTGGTGTCGGGGTTAAGAATTCGCCCAGAAGCCGCAGGCTAGATCCGTATACTAAGTCTACTACCAAGAATCCACTGCCCTCCTTCGTGGCCGAACGGATGCCAAGCAAGACTAATGGAAGGTTGTCGATCCAATCATCAGGGCGTGCTTGAGCTCTTAGGACGGCTTTTAGTTGTCTATGAAAGTATTCTACAATTCCGTTTGACTCAGGGTGGTGTGCTGTGGTTCAGTTGAGTGTGGTGCCGAGGAATTCCATTAGTTCCTGCCACAGATATGATTCGAACTGTCATCCTTGGTCGGTGATGATGACAGAGGGGCTGCCAAAACGGGCGACCCATCCAGGGACGAAAGCCTGTACCACTGACTCAGATGAGATGTTGATTAATGCGATTGTTTCCGGCCATCTGTAGAATCGATCGATGTAGGTGAGTAGATAGGAATATCCTTCTTGCCGACGGTAACGGTCCAACGATGTTGATATGCATCACCTCGAAACGGTCAGAAGGTAACGGGAACTGTTGAAGAGGGCTCTTTGTGTATTGATGTGTTTTCGCCCGCTGGCACTGGAGACAGGAGAGAGTCCGTCGTCGAACATCGGCATTGATTCCTGGACACACGACATGCTCTGTTAGTAGTTTCTGGGAATCACGTACTCCTGGATGCTAGGGAGTGAAATTCTCAGAATGTTTTCCAGCGAAACTGGGCAGGAATGTAGGGCTCTAAGTACTCCCGTCTGTGAGCTATCACAGATTATACTTCCGCCACCTTCCATGGAAATCTCGATGAACCAGAGAGCTGTGTCGGATGCTCGTAATCGCTGCAGATCAGGGTCTTCATGTTGGGCCTTGCTGATTACACAATAGTCCACATTAGCCGGGTTTTGCACGACAGGGTTTATCGTGGGTCGAGACAGTGTATCGGCTATGACATTGTTAGTTCCTTTAACATGGCGGATATCCGAGGTAAATTGGGAGATAAATCCCAGGTGGTTGGCTACTCGAGGAGAGTGAGCATTACTCTTGGCCGTCCGTGCATATGTGAGGGGTTGTGGTCTGTGAAGATGTGGAAGTTTCGCCCCTCGAGGAAGTGCCGGAAATTTTATATGGTTGCATAGATGGCGAGCAGTTCCCTATCAAAAGTGCTGTACTTCTCTTCAGTGGGTGACAGGCGCACTGAAAAGAATGCAGTTGGACGCCATTCTCTTTCAATGAGCTGTTGTAGAACAGCACCATTAGCTGTGTTTGAAGCGTCGGTAGAAAGATTGGTGGGACCGTCAGACACTGGGTGTGCGAGCAAGGTGAATTCCGCCAGCTTGTGTTTTATGTCGGTGAATGGAGTCTCTGCCTGGGGAGTCCACTCCAACAGAAGACAGGATGTGTGTTTCAGACCACGTAAGAGGTCGTATTAGTGTCGCAAGATGTCCGAACAATGTGGGATGAATCGATGATAAAAATTCACCATGCCAAAAAATTCCTGCATCTTCTTTGGAGTGGATAGGTGCGGGAATTCCTTGATTGCCTCGATTTTCTTCTTTAGTGGTTGGACCCCTGCCGCTGACACACAGTGTCCCAAGAAATTCAGCTCTAAAACATGGAAAATACACTTCTCGGAGTTGAGCTGCAAACCGAAGTTGTGCAGACAATAAGAAGGAGTCGGAGGTGTAGCAGATGTTCTGTCGGTGATGTACTGGCCACTAGCAGATCGTCAGTGTTTTTGCTACGCCTGTAGCAAAAACGAAGGTCCTTAACTACTTGGTCAATGAAGCGTTGGAATGTCTGGGCTGCATTCCGTAGACCAAAAGGCATCTGGACGAATTCAAACAGTCCAAAAGGTGTTGAAATCGCTGTTTTCGGAATGTCTGCCGGTTCCACAGGGATCTGGTGAATCGCCCGCACAAGGGCAATTTGCGAAAAAACGATTGCGTTGTTCAATCCATGGGAGAAATCCTGGATGTGTGGTATTGGGTAGCGATCTGGCAGAGTACGAACGTTGAGAGCCCTGTAGTCCCTGTAAGGGCGCCATTCCCCTGGGGTTGTTTTCGGGACCATATGGAGAGGTGAAGCCCATGGACTGTCCGAAGGGCGGATTATTCCTGCCTCCTGTAGCTTGTTGAATTCAGCACGTGCTACCGCTAATCGTTTCAGTGCCAGGCGGCATGGTCTGGCGAAGGTAGTGACTCCCATTGTAGAAATGTGATGCGTAATCGTATGTTGCACTTCTGATCGAGGGTTTGCGGGTTGGGTCACATCTTAGAATTCATCCAGGAGTGCTTGAAGTTCCGTTGATGCGACTGGGGTGACGCTGTTAACCTGTGTAGAGGTACTAGGGGAGGCTCGAAGTACAGCACCTGTGGGATCCACAATACGCCGATGGTGTTGCAGGAAATCCCATCCAAGAATGGGTTGTTCCACATCCGCTATGAGGAAAGTCCACGTAAAGTGACCCAGAGAGGCGAAATCGAGAACCAGGGCGTGGGTCCCATATGTACGGACGGACGAATCATTGGCGGCACGTAAGTCCAAACCAGGAGTGCGGATTGGTTTGACCAGTGGGGGAGGCAACACACTAGCTGCTGCACTCGTGTCAACGAGGAAACGGCGTTTGGTTATGATGTCAGATATGTAGAGTAGTGCAGTGTTTGAAATGGCGGGGTTACTGGCCGTTAACAGTCTCCGCTGAAGTAGTTTCCCGACCAGGAACAAGGAGCCCTACAGTTGTGGGCTTGGTGTCCGAATCTCTGGTGGTAGGAACAAAGCTCTCCTCGGTGTTCTCGCTGTCGTCTAGAGCCTGATACTGGATTCGTGTGGTACGTCTTTCCTGGACGGAAGAAACGCCGGTTCCGGAGGATGTCGACTTGTTGGGTGTCTGTAGTCTGCTGTATATCACTGAAGACAACGTAGCATTGTCAGTCTGCTAACCTTTTGTCAGTGAGGAGGTGATCCCGTTGTTGAATGCGGCGTTTCATCGCTGCCTGTAGAAGAGCGGCCTTCAGTGCAGTGTACGTCCTATCGTCTGGTGATGGGACGTTGATGACAGCGAAGGCAGTGTGCATATTCTCCAGGGGAAAGTGTTGGCAGGGTACAGGTATATCGGGCTTTCTCAGTCGTAATTTCGTGGTGGTCGAAAATAGCCTTCATCTGCATGAACCAAAATTTTGGTTCATCTGCGTTGTATGCTGGAAACCTGATAGATAAATCCATGACGAAGGTCTAGTTTGCGACTAGGTGTTCTTTTCACTTACTGGGTTACCAACGTAGCAGTTCTATTGTTATGTAAAGTATGGTGACAGTAAACACAGACACTAAGAGAATATATATATATATTTGGTCGAGTATACAGAAATTTGCAGGTGACACTTTGGCGAGCAATGGTATAAAAGCGAGTTGAGTGCACTGAGAGTCGGTACAGTATCTCTCAAGTGTCTGTTCTAAATCACACTTGAAAGTAGACTGGTTATCACTCTATTGTTGTTTAAGATTCAGCTACTGGGAACAAAACGTTCCAAGTAGCATGGGTTATGGTGAGCCCGTATTGGACTTACCTGGCTCAGGAGCGGGGCTGTAAGGTTATTACTCGCTACTCTGCTGCTTATATGCTCGGGCAACACCTCATTTTTCTCCAAAGGTTGACAGGACTATTAACTGGAAGTAGGGAAAGGTTTGAGTTCCATAATTAGTACTAAGAAGAGCTTTGCTTCTCTCATTAGGCTAATGAGTCTGGAGCGAGTATATCATTGGGATAATCTACTCGCTATAACACAATATACTAATATGATCGTAAAAGTAAGTTAATATTTGTCAAACGGGTATAGAACAGTTCCATATGGGCTATTGAAGTCATGCTGCTAATGGGAGATCTAGCGTTTCACATTAATTGAACTAGAGGGAAATATGCCTGGAGCTTGCGAGCGTGCTCGAAGGCAAGATTTTGTTGATGTTAATAATTGTAACTCTCCTCCTATACCGATCATGTAACGCGTTGAGAAGCCGGTTCTAATTTTGACCTTATATTGACAATTGGAAGAGACCTTAGTTTTGTTGGTAAGTTTAATAGATCCAGTCAAAGAGAATAATTTTATATTAATTCTAACCCCTAGACTGGTGTTTTAAATGATGACTAATATTTAATGGTGTATATTCTGGTGACGTTGCAATTATATCCTCATTTTCTCGTGGAAAATTCCACAGCTCTAATTTTCTTTGTATTATTAAATAAAATACTTTTGTGTTAATTTGTTAATACAAAATCAGCAGCAATATTATCTGAATATTGTATTAAAAGTTAGTAAAGGTTGTCGGTATTTCCGAAAAGGTTTCTCTTCCCTAGTAGTGATGCTGTCCCTCACTGGGTGCCCCAGTACTCCTGCTTTTCCTCCAGGGATCCCTAGGGTCCAATAGGGTTGCTGTCCCTCCTAGGGTCTCTTCACTACTATTGTCCTCCCTCCCAGTGTCTTCCACAGGACTGTTGATGTCCGTTCCGGTGTCCCCCAGTACTTTTGACTTACAATCCCGAGCCCTCCCACACGCCCACTCCTGGTATCGTATTTTATTAGTTTTGAGGGCTCATCGACGACCCTGGTCCCCAGTGTTCTTCCAAAATCCAAATTTCATGTGTTTAGGGTCATCTACCGCCCCAGAGGCTCTACATAAAATACACAATACCCTAAATCTTCTTCCTGGAAACACTCTACCATTAGTTTAAATTTTACTGAATTTTGTTGTTAAGCCTAAGTAAGCCTTCTTGTCCTCGACAATGAGAATAGGTTTACAATTACGGAAAACTTTGTGGCTTACAACAGACTACCTTCGCAGCTCACAATTTATTCTCTTCCTTCCCCAGACCGGCGCATACCAGGATGTCCGCCAGAACTACCAGCAGAACGAGGTGGGATGCGACTACAACGCCGCCTACAGCGGTGCCCTCGCCGCCTTGGTCCAGCTCAGTTAGGACACTGATTGTCTACAGATGAATAGTCCAGGAACGTCACTCCTCGCTTCTATTCTCTCTCTCTCTCTTTAATTTATCCTCATATACTATTACAACATTTCCAATTATTACCCTCAGTCAAACATATAATTATAAATTTTATTTGCAAAATTATTAAACACTGCTAAGGAATATGTGTTTAATTTATCATCATAAATATTTAAAGATTGTTAAGCTGTTGTTCCAACGTTAGCATATTTCACAGGACCAAGCCGCTACCCCATGACCAATCAACTAGCAGTGTTGGTCCTTGTCTCGCCGGCGGAATACCATATTATGTACATCCCCATAATATGCGAAATTATCAGAAAGAGCATTGACAAACCAAAGGAACCTAACGCCTAATTTGTGGATGGAATTAAATCCAAAACCGCAAGGGAACTAGCTGATGAACTATATCTACCAATGAAACTTCTATTCAGAAAATCTCTGGAACCAGGGGAAAGTTCCCCGGAAATTAGGAATATGTAAATGTCACACTCACACCCAGCACACAGCAGATGACACTAAGCTCTATGTAAGATATGAAGTGAAAATAATGTTGAGGCCTTACAAAGAGATTTACAAGAACTTCACAAATTGTCGGTAGACTAGCTTTTAAATATCGAAAAATGGAAAACCTTGTATGTAGGGGAAAATAATGCACGTTACAACTACCAAATAAGCTACATTACATTGCAGCAGACTGATAATGAAAGGGACCTTAGTCAGAATCTACAAATCACTAAATATTACAAAACATGTGGGAACTGCAGTAAAAAAATCAACCTAGAAATAGTCAAGCGAACCTTTGACTTCAAGGAAAAGAAGGTAGTTATTCAACTGTTTTAATCTGTAAAGTGCCTCCCCCCCCCTGTCGTGGTCAGGGAGATATAACCTCCATATACATATCTTAAGGTAGTAACCTTCAGCATCACTGGAATACATAATCTGGCCACATATCGATCAAGGTTCTAGGGGAGTAAAAGGCTAGCAACAAATATTCCAGTTCACTGGCATTAAGAACCTTCCACAACAGAAAAACTAAAACACTCTACTAATTTCACACACGTATCACCATCACTCTATATCCAGATCCTCAACAACTGGGCATGATACATCAAATAGGTCTGTAAACTGCATCAATCAACACTAGCTGACACCAGGAACTTTGCCTAGCGCAGTGGAATACTAGTGCCTATATGCTGCTAATACCAACAAGGATGGTGGTGTGCCAACCAATAACAAATGAGGTAAGAGGAATAATATCACATACAGCACCTTGGCATTTCACAAGTTCCTCAAAATATATCACCTCACTAAGACAAATAATAATCACCTACCACCTGGTATACATAATGGACAACAGTAGAAAATGATTCATATAAATACATACAGTTACATGAATAACATCTAGCAGGCACAATAACCAATATAAGGTCACAATTCACGGACAACAACCTAACACGTTCGCTCGCCTGAAAAGATCAAGAACAGTGATATCTTGACACTTTTGCCGAGAGGCGACACTGTTACCAACTCTAAGTCAACGGACCTTCAACTTTCAAATCTCGCTAACTCATTTACAATATAAACTCATTCAGAAACTTCTAATTCGCTATACAACAACTTAAGAGTATAAGGCACAACCTTACATAATATATAATGTAATTCGATACATTAAAGAAATTATCATGAAATACAAAATAAGTACACAAGAATTCGCAGCTGGATACGGAGATGGCAACACACTGGCAGAGCCGGCACTTCACTGGGGAGAGGGGAAAGGAGGGGGGGGGGTTGTTAGGGAGGTTCAACCATTACCAACGGTCATCATAGGCATACACAGATAAGAAATATATTTATATATACTGCAACATTGTATCATAAGAGTTGTCTAAGTGGAAAATATCACTAATCATATATGTCAGAGACAAATGGGTAATGCAAGGTACAAACACTCATATGGAATTTTCTCAGTATACATTTGTGAATAGCATAGTAGAAACAATAAATATATATATATATATATATTATATAATATATATATATATATATGATATAATATATATATAATATATATATATATATATATTGGACCGGTAAAGTAGTGGAGTATGGTGTGCGGCAGTCTTCCACTGGCAGATGTTAATGCTTTGTACCACATAAACAAAAAAGTAAAAAACAAAGAGAAAAAAAAAGAATGACTGCTTGTTTGGTAAATCTGTGGTAAGGCTAAGGGAGAGACACAAAACACAATAAACACAATGACATTTAATAAATCCTAAAAACAAAGACCAACGTAAAAATAAAGACAATTTCTTGGCTGAGTAAATGTGCAAGACAACAAAGTGAAAAATAACTGAACCCAGAAATGAATTACGTTAACGGGAGGATACATGACATACCATATAAAAATAGTGCTGGGAATATATGGCGCTAGCTATAAACCAATATTTGATCACACGAGGTGACCCAACTAGGTGTTCATAGCATAAGAGCAATAGATATTCTGATGATGGTGCAGCCAGACGACCCCGACGTTGCCTTGCTTGGAACGTGGTTGGAGAAGGACTGAAGTGGTGTGTTCTCGAACGACCAATGAGAATGCAGGCCGGCCGGCAACAGGTAGTTTGGCTGGGGCTTGGCAGGGCAGTTGCGGGTCGGTGCGGCGGCCAGGTGCTTGGCTGGTCTTGATATACTTTTAAGCTGCTGTAAAATGTATCTTGAATATTGTGTAGACCGTGATGATAATAAGAAAGAGCAGCTAAAGTTCTCTGGGAATAGATTATCGTCACAACTCTCCCCCGAAGCCTGCCGGTCTGGTGTAGCTCACGTTCACGGGAGGTAGAGAGGTAGATGGAGTTGCCACTACCTCATGAACTCTGGAGAGGGCGTCGGTGATGTTATCAGGCCCCTTGATGAAACAGATCTTTAAATTGAAGCCTGAAGATATAAGCCCATCGCAGCAGACGTAGGTTATTGAATTGGGCTTGATTGTAGGAATCGTAGAGGGTTGTGGTCCGAATAGATGGTAGTGGACCTAACACCATGCAGATATGGTGCAAAGTGTCGCAAGTTCAGGACGATGGAAGAAGGTCCTGTCTCGATAGTGCTGTAGGTCTTCTGATGAGACTTCAACTTGTAGCTGTAGTAGCTGACAGGTAGAACCTCCTCACCCCGTTGCTGTATTAAGACACGGTCCCGATGCCGGTACCACTGCGTCGACATGGAGGATGAAAGGCTTCTTGGTATCTGGTGAGGCGAGAATAGGATTAGAAATGAGCAGGAATTTGAGTTGTTCGGAAAGCATGGTTTTGCCTGCCTGGTCCAATTATACCGTTCCTTGGGACTGGTTAAGGTGATTAAAGGTTTTTGCAACAGTGCTAACGTTCCTCACAAACCTACGGTAAAAGGAACAAGGACTAAAGGAAGCACACGAAGCTGCTTCCTGGGTAGTAGGCTTGTGGATACTCTCTGATGGCTTGAGTGTTTATGTTTAACGGAGCTAGGCTGCCTCTCCCTATAACATGGCCCAGGTACCGCACTTTCCCTTTGGCAA
Organism: Procambarus virginalis; assembly: GCA_020271785.1. Taxonomy (NCBI): domain Eukaryota; kingdom Metazoa; phylum Arthropoda; class Malacostraca; order Decapoda; family Cambaridae; genus Procambarus; species Procambarus virginalis. Next base: position 1,319,922 of record WNGS01061674.1, read on the forward strand.
AAGTGGACTTTCCCAGATTGATTGTGAGGCCGGCTTTCAGGAGCTGGTGAACAATCGTTGCAGCTGGAGCAGGGTTCGCTCCAGGTGTTTGGATGCTACAAACGATCGTCATCCAAATATGCATAGGTGTTGTCCAAGCCATGAATGACGCGGTTGACAGCTTGCTGAAAGGTGGCCGGGGCATTGCTTAGTCCAACAGGGGAAGGCGGTTATATCTGAAAAGTCCGAAAGGGGTGATAAAGGCAGACAGTTTCCTTAGCTCGCTCCGTTAACACACCTGGTAATAGCCTTGAGTAAATCTACTTGAGACAGGTAGCGAGCATTACCAATGGCAGCAAGGATATCATCAATCCTAGGTAGTGGGTATGCGTCCTTTATAGTGACGTTGGTTTAGTTTCCTATAATCCGCTACAAAGACGAATCTTACCGTGAGGTTTGAGGAACCAAGATACATGGTGAGGCCCAGGGGGACTCACAGGGTGTAGCCAGCCCGTGGTCCAAGAGGTACTGTACCTCAGCACGCATGACTTCCGTCCTGCTAGGGCTGATTCGGTAGATGGTTGGCGAATCGGCCGTGTGTCAGGGAGCAGCTGGATGCCGTGCTGAACCACATTACACTCCTTGGGGATCATCTCGAACCAACTTCTGATGTTCCCTGATGAGTGAAGCACTATTATCGGCCTGAAAATGATTGTGAAGGTCATTAAGGAATTTCCGAATTAGAAATTGCTGTCTCAGTGTCAGTGCTTTCGGAAGGAGAAGCAGGGAAGGTCTCACTGTGGCTGTATGGACCTGTAAATGAGGTGAAGTTGGTTAGCACAGTGGGAGGAATACCATGGTAAAAGTTTGAGCCGATTGATGTGGCACAGCTGGGTCTTCGCCGCCTATCGGGGGTCTCGAGAACGTAGTTGAAGTTGTACCGGAACTCCTTAACACGGTAGGGTCCTGAAAACCTGTTATGTAAAGGAGAAACTGGGATAGGGAAATAGGTAAGAACTAAGTCTCCCAGTTTAACCTTCCTTACTTGGCAGTGGACTGGTCGTAACGAGTTTTCAACCTCTCTTGGGCCTTTCTGTAGGTTGTTCCTGGCAAAGGAATGGACCCTTCTCTAGAATGTGTCCGGAGGCTTTGAAGAAACTGGGGCACATTCTGAGGCTCACTGAAGGTGGCATCACCGTAGAGAATCCTTGAAAGCCTTGAGAGGTGTACGGCACTTACGCCTGTAGAGCATCTCATAAGGAGATACTCCTAGTGATTCGTGGGAAGACTTCTGAAATACACATGATGAGATCAAGTTGCCCTATCCCAATCCTTTGAGGTCCCATTACAAAACTTTTTTAAGAGTGCCTGGATCGTCTGATACTACTTTCAAGAGAACCCTTGTAAGGCAGGATACTGGGGCTGGACAGTACCTGTTGTATGTTGAACTCCTCCAGAGTCCCGTTTGAAGAGATCACTGGGTAAGTTGGTGCCACAGTCACTCTGAATCACCCTTGGACAATCCATTCTGGTGAAGATTTCAGTAGATTCTTCACCAGTGTAGCAGCCGTAATATTTTTCACCACTGGAACTGCTATCCGGAATCTGGTGGTAGGAACCAGGATGGTTAAGATATAGGCGTTGCCGGCAGTGGTCCGAGGCAAAGGACCAACACAGTCAATAATAAGTCTGTGGAATGGTTCCTCAGGCACCTGGATGGGTGTCAGTGTTGCTCTGGGAATTGAAACGTTGGGTTTACCTGCCTTCTGACACACGTAGCACATTTGAACAAATTTCTTTACGTCATTAACCATATAAGGCCAGTAGTAGTCTTGGCGAATCCCATGGTATGTCTTGTAAAACCCGTAGTGTGAAGAGCTCCGTGGGCCAGGTGGAAAATCGTGGGCCGCAGCGGGTAGGAATCACTAGTGTTCAACGTCTGCCCAATCGCTCATCTTCCTTCAGTTTCATGGTCTATACCTGGATAGAGTAATCGTCCAAGAAATGGAACACGTCGGATGGGTCTCAGCCTGAAGAAATGGTGTCAAA
>WNGS01061674.1:1348230-1366115 GCA_020271785.1 Procambarus virginalis
TACAACAACGAACACTACAACAATGAACACTACAACAACGAACACTACAACAATGAACACTACAACAACGAACACTACAACAATGAACACTACAACAATGAACACCACAACAACAAACACTACAACAATGAACACCACAACAACGAACACTACAACATGAACACTACAACAAGAACACTACAACAATGAACACTACAACAACAAACACTACAACAACGAACACTACAACACATGAACACTACAACAATGAACACTACAACAATGAACACTACAACAACAAAACCTACAACAACAAACACTACAACAACGAACACTACAACAAATAACACTACAACAACAAACACTACAACAACTAAACATACAACAATAACACACAACAATGAACACTACAACAACAACAATACAACACGAACACTACAACATGAACACTACAACAATGAACACTACAACAATGAACACTACAACAACGAACACTACAAACACGAACACTACAACAACAAACACTACAACAACGAACACTACAACAACAAAACACTACAACAACAAACACTACAACAATGAACACTACAACAACGAACACTACAACAACGAACACTACAACAATGAACACTACAACAACGAACACTACAACAACAAAACATACAAAACAATGAACACTACAACAATGAACACTACAACAACGAACACTACACAACATGAACACTACAACAACAAACACTACAACAACAAACACTACAACAACAAACACTACAACAATGAACACTACAACAACAAACACTACAACAATGAACACTACAACAATGAACACTACAACAACGAACACTACAACAACTGAACACTACAACAACAACACTACAACAATGAACACTACAACAATGAACACTACAACAACGAACACTACAACAATGAACACTACAACAATGAACACTACAACAACGAACACTACAACAACAAACACTACAACAACAAACACACAACAACAAAAACACTACAACAACGAACACTACAACAACAAACACTACAACACAAACAATACAACAACAAACACTACAACAACGAACACTACAACAATGAACACTACAACAACGAACACTACAACAATGAACACTACAACAACAAACACTACAACAATGAACACTACAACAACGAACACTACAACAATGAACACTACAACAACGAACACTACAACAAGAAACACTACAACAACAAACACTACAACAATGAACACTACAACAATGAACACTACAACAACGAACACTACAACAATGAACACTACAACAACGAACACTAGACCAAAGAACTATTGAACTTCAATACAATGAAGTATTGGTGTGACATTGTCCAGCTGTAGGACCCTGCCTTTGTGGGGGTGGTCCTGGACGGGTCCCACCACCCGGGCCAAACCTCAACACTTCCAAGCTAACTATATTTCCTCCATCTCTGATAGTCATCTAACCCCGTCACTCTTTACACAGATTAAACCTGATTGTTTCCTCTGCGTAATAGATATTTCCAGAGGAAAGATGAGTAAGATTATTATTGTGGTGTTGTTAGTGGTGGGGATGATGGGAAAATGTGCCCAGTGGCAAATGGCGGAGGAATCTTAGAGCAGGAAGCAACTGCTCCAGCTGCGGCAGTAGGTGAAGGACTACCAAGAGGACAACACTGGAGTAGGACGCTAGGCGCGACAGGTGGCTGTCGATCTCAACCTGCTTCCACCTCTGCCCACTTGTGACCCTTCACTCCTACAGGATCAACGGCTAGATTCCCTCCTGGACCACCTGCCTCTAGTGGGCACACACCGGCGGCAACAACACACACGCATGCAGGTGGAGGGCCTCAAGGCCTTCCTGCTGCAGGTGGGAGAGGAGCCCAAGACCCAGCCTCCCGAAGGATGGTTCAGCTGGAAAATAGCAGTGATTTTCGTCTCCGTCCTTCTCTATCTCTGCCTTAACAGTAGGTCAGGCGTACACTCTACGCCCACTCTAGTAGGGAGTACTACTTCCACGGAGCTAAATCTCTCTCCCACGAAGCCTGATCACACACCCTCACATACCGTTAAAACCCAAAAACTGACCGGTGCAACACCCACAACAACAACACCCACAACAACAACAACACCAACAACAACAACACCCACAACAACAACAACAACATCCACAACAACAACAACAACAACATCAAAAGCAACAACAACAACAACAACAACATCAAAAGCAACAACAACAACAACAACAACAACAAGGACAGACAAAGGCTTAAACAAACGATTAGGTCGTGGATAACCTGCCCCAGAAAGTTTTAGGGTGCAATTATTGGCTTTAAAGGAAAAAGAATCTAAGATCTTGAGGTCCAATTCAACGTACTTATCTCGCTCAATTGGTGTGAAGGGAGAGCAGAGATCTATGGGTATGATGCGGCAAACATCGAGAGGTGCGAAGACGCCCTCCTCGAGATAATGAAGAGCGGCGCAAAATGAGACTAGGCCTACCTCGGACAACGGGAGTGGTAGTCCCGTTGTTGACAGCGGGAGTGGTAGCGACGCTACGTGTCTTGTTGTTGGCAACGGGAGTGGTGTGTGTGTGTGTGTGTGTACACCTTGTTGTGCTTGCGGGGGTTGAACTCTGGCACTTTGGTCCCGCCTCTTAACTGTCAATCAACTGGTGTACAGATTCCTAAGGCTACTGGGCTCTATCATATCTTCATTTGAAACTGTGTATAGAGTCAGCCTCCACCACATCACTTGTCTAATGCATTCCACCTGTTAACTACTCTGACACTGAAAAAGTTCTTTCTAGCGTCCCTGTGGCTCATTTGGGTACTCAGTCTCCACCTGTGTCCCCATGTTTGAGTACCACCCGTTTTAAACTTTTATCCTTATCTACCCTGTCAATTCCTCTGAGAATTTTGTAGGTAGTGATCATGTCTTCCCTTACTCTTCTGTCTTCCAGTGTCGTGAGGTGTATTTCACGCAGCCTTTCCTCGTAACTCACGCCTCTTAGTTTTGGGACTAGCCTAGGGGTAAACCACTAACTTTTTCAAGCTTCGTCTTGTGCTTGACAAGGCTCTATGCTGGGGTTGCATACCTCTAGTTTGACATATGCCGTATACAAGATTCCGAATGATTCCTTACACAGGTTCCTAAAGGTTTCGCGTATACCGCAGATGTAATTCTTTTTATGTGGGCTTCAGGAGACAATTTTGGTGTGACATTAACTAGATCTTTCTCTCTGTCCGTTTCAGGAAGTACTTCATCTCCCATTCTGTATCTGGTGTCTGGCCTCCTGTTTCCACCGCCTTGTTTGTGTACGTATCTATTTGTACTCACCTATTTGTGCCTACAGGATCGAGCATTGACTCTTGATTCCTTCCTTACGAGCCATCGGTTGCTTACAGCAATGACTCCGGTCATATTTCCCTGTCATATCTAGTTTTAAAATTATGAATAGAATTTGCTTCCACAACCTGTTCCTTAAGAGCATTCCATTTTTCCACTACTCTCACGCTAAAAGAAAACTTCCTAACATCTCTGTGACTCATCTCAGTTTCCAGCTTCCACCCATGTCCCCCCCCCCCTCGTTCTATAACTATTTTCTGTGAACATTTCGTCTATTTCTACTCTGTCCATTCCCTTGAGTATTTTATATGTTCTTAACATATCCCCCTCCCTTCTTTTTTCTAATGTCGTAAGGCTCAGTTCCTTTAGGCGTTCTTCATACCTCTTCCCTCGTAACGCTGGAATGAGTCTCGTTGCAAACTTCTGAACCTTTTCCCGTTTCCTTATGTGTTTCTTCAGGTGGGTACTCCATGATGACGTGGCAAACTCTATGACTGGCTTCACGTAGGCAGTGTAAAGCACCCTAAATGCCTCCTTAAAACTTCTCAACGCTTCACGACTGAGGTAAGTGTTCAGCTTGTGCCAGGGGCCAAGCATAATTTTCAGTGTTGTTTTAAGTGCTAAGTTGTATTAATTGAGCCAACCATGAAGGATCAGGTTACTGTGCTGGTGGAGCAGCCAAATTTTGGTAAATTTAAAGACTTGAAGAAGTCTGGTTTGTTGTTTCTGGCTGATAAATTGAACCTAGCAGTTTCCAGTAAAATGTTAAAGGCTCAAGTGTTAAGAGTAGTTGTCACACACTTGGTGGAGGAGAAACGAGGAGTGTTTAGGAGAGTTAGAAGAAGAGTCAAGTGACAAGATGGCAATCTTAAAGTTGGAGATGGAGACTAAATTAGAAATGGCTAGGCTGGAAGCAGACAAGCAGAGGTTGGAGTTGCAGAACCAGCAGAAACAACTTGAGTTGGAGACTAAGCAACAGATGTTGGAGGCTCAGTTGCAACTAGCAGAGTATCAGACTAAACAAGCCGAGCAGCAAACTAAACAATTAAAAATTCAGCAGAGTATGGCTGAAAATAATAACAGGTTGGAACAGCAGAAAATTGCAGCAGGGCTAGGTAACACTAGTAATAATCCACAGAGTACTAATAGTTCTTCCAAGTACAGTAAACATGTAGATTTACCTAAGTTCAATGAGGAAGATCCAGAAATATTCTTTTTGCATTTTAAGAAATTAGCAGTCAGCATGAACTGGCCTGTGGATCAATGGGTTGCCATTATGCAAGGACAATTTAAGGGTAAAGCTCAGGAGGTATTTGCATCTATTCCTGCTGAGAATTTTTTCGATTTTAAATTTGCTCAACAGAGCATCTTGAATGCATACCAGCAGATCCCAGAGGCACATAGACAAAAATTCAGAAGTGGAAAAAGAGCACATGACCAGACTATTTCTGACTTTGTACGGGTTAAATTAAATCACTTTGACAGATGGGTTAAAGCACTTAAAATTGCAGAGTTTGAGACTTTGAGAGACCTCATAGTAACTAAGGAAGTATTGGGATGTCTACCAGAGAAATTAGCATTGTTTATGGCAGAAAATAAACAAACCACTGATCTTATGAAACTAGCCAAGCTAGCTGATGAGCATGAATTACTTACTAAGGTACCTTTTCGAGCACCAGTTAATCATTATAATGCTAAAACTAATTATTATGCTCCTAAAAATCATGTTTTCCAGACCTGACCAACTACCTCACCTTCTCCCCTGAACCCTTCTCCCGTAAAGCCTAAATCTGAGAAACAACAGACAGGGTTGTCAACCTCAAGTAATGTAGTGATTAAACCTGCAGTTGGTTCGGCTGTTTCGACCACTGGCAGATATTGCACGCATTGCAGGAGAAGAGGTCATGCGGTAAATTCCTGTTATGCTTTGCACCCTGAGTTGAGACCATCTGGTCTGATTATGAGTAGGGGGTTTGTTAACCTTTAATGCCAATGTTGCTCCAGTCATGCCCAAGTGGATGACTAATTTTGAACCATACCTACAATCGGGTACCTTATTATGTTCTAGTGGAACCTGGAAGCCAGTGCAGTTGTTAAGGGACACTAGTGCTTCCCACTCTTTAATTTCTCGCCGTGTTCTTACTGATGTTAGCACAGAAGACACTGGGGAGGTAGTGCTATTGCAAGGACTTGGAGGTCATGTCCAGCGTGTACCATTAATTAAAATCAACCTGAATTCTTCTATTACACCAGGTTGGTGCACTGTAGCAGTTAGTGAGCAGTTGCCCATCCCTGATATTGATATCATTGTAGGTAATGATTTTGACAAGTGTCAAGTTAGTGGGACCGATTGTCCTGTTATGTTCACTAACCCTAGTGCAGTACTGGCTCAACCAGATGCGGATGATGGTGTCATTTATCCAGCCTGTGTTGTGACCAGATCCATGGGTAAGCAGAATTTGGTAAGTCCTGTTACTACCAAGGTGGATGTTCTCGAGGCCAGGACCCCTTCAGACAGGGAGGTGGAGGTGGACCTTGAGGATACATTATTAGCTCACGCGGATGTCGAGAGTGAGGCCGGTGCCAAAGCCCTAATTTATTCTGACCCAGATGGTCTGGAAGAGGTGGCCCAGGTACCAGTTCCTTGCCCGCTCGCTCCAGCTGTTGAGTCCCAGACCTTGAGTGAGTTGCAGAGTACTGATCCCAGTCTAGCTGAATGTTATGCAGAAGCAGCCGACTCCATTACAACTTTGGAGGAGAGTACGGGTTGTTATTTCAATGATCGATGTCTGATGAGAAGATGGAGACCATCAGGAACTCCCTCATCAGATGATTGTGAGTCTAAGACCCAGCTCGTTGTGCCAACAGAGTATAGGGAGCAGGTATTGCAAGCTGCTCATGATGACCTGATGGGAGGTCACCAAGGCATTACCAGTATGTATCATAAGATTTGTAAATTTTTCTATTGGCCAAAATTCAAAAAGTATGTGGTCAGATATTGTCATAATTGTGTTGTGTGTCAAACTGTTGGTAAGCCTAATCAGACTGTGCCACGAGCACCATTATACCCTATTGTAGTGCCAGAGGAGCCTTTTACTCATGTGGTACTGGATTGTGTCGGACCTTTACCCCATACCAAATCCGGAAATATGTATATGTTTACAATTTTATGTATGACCACCAGGTTCCCTGAAGCATATGCCTTACATAACATTAGAGCTTCTACAATTATAAGGCAGTTGGAACGATTTTTTTCACTATTTGGTATGCCCCATATAATTCAAACTGATAATGGGAGCAATTTTTGTTTCACCAAATTTAAAACCTTTTGTAATTCATTTAGTATTCAGCATAATTTGTCCAGTCCTTACCATCCTCCGAGTCAAGGGGGAATCGAGCGGTTCCACAAAACTCTCAAGAAGATGTTGAAAGCAACTGGGGAAGATTCACCCAGACATTGGGACGATAATCTACCATTTATTTATTTATTTATTTATTTATTTATTTATTTATTTATTTATTTATTTATTTATATACAAGAAGGTACATTGGGATTGTGAGGATACATAGCATAGTAATTACATTCTTGTAAAGCCACTAGTACACGCATCGTTTTGGGCAGGTCCTTATTCTAAGAAACTTATAAGTAGGTAAATACTTGCAAAATTTATAAAAAATGATAACAGTTACATAACATGAAAAAAATAAAAGATGAGAGAAAAATTGTAGGTATATTAAAGCACATAGATGGTTCAGAATGATTGCAATGACAGCTTGAATGGTACTTTAACAAAACTTAGCAGGCACAATACAGCATATGGCTAGCACATAAAAGAAGACAGCAATGAACACAATGATAAAGTTGTTTGGATTAAGTACATAAATATTGGGAGATTCGGTAACACTAGATACAGAGCAAATTTAAAGCTCAGAAACGACGAAGATGAAATTAGGTACTTTTTTTTTACATGAGGCAAAAGTTTGACAGCTTTTCAATTCACTAGGGAGTGAGTTCCATAGACTAGGTCCCTTAATTTGCGTAAAGTGTTTACACAGATTAAGTTTGACCCTGGGGATATCAAAGAGATATTTATTTCTTTTGTGGTGATAATGGGTCCTATTACATCTGTCCAGGGAGAGTTTCAGAGCATGGTTTGTGCATTTAAGAACAGGGTTTTGTAAATGTAGTTGACACAAGAGAATGTGTGGAGGGAGTTAATATTTAGCAAGTTAAGGGATTTAAACAAGGGAGCTGAGTGTTGTCTGAAAGCAGAGTTTGTTATTATTCTGATAGCAGATTTTTGCTGGGTGATGATGGGATTAAGGTGGTTTGCATTTGTTTTATTTGCTGCCAGAGATGGATTGCACAGTGCCCTAGGCTGCTCTCCTTTCGATCTTGTATTCGGACATCAGGTGAGAGGACCTTTAAAGATGTTGCAGGAGAAGATGTTGGGAGATGTTACAGCCAGGCAGAGTGAGCGTTACCTGATGGATGTAAAGAGTAAGCTGTCTAGAACGAGGGAGTTGGCCTTACGACGTTTAAGTGAACAACAACAGGTAATGAAGGAAAAACATGACAAGAGGTTCAAGGCCAAACTCAGAGTTTTTGCGCCAGGAGATTTGGTAATGGTCCTGAAGCCTCGTATGGGTACTTCCATGTCACATAAATTTGCAGGACCTTATCAAGTAGTAAAACGTCTTGGTGAAGTTACTTACAAAGTTTGCCATCCCCAACAGAAACGTCAAACCATGAGTGTACATGTGAACCGGTTGAAGGCTTATTGTGGGCCCAGTATTGTGGCTTGTTGTGTTACTGAGGAGGTAAATCCTGAAGAGTTGAGTGTTGTAGGGGAAGATGGTAAGCCTTGTTTATCTAATTCCAGTTCCGGGGAAGAATTGTTGTGTCATTTGCAGGATGAGGAGAGAGCAGAGTTCCAGGACCTTTTGGAGATGTCCTCTAACTTGTTTGGGGAGGTCCCCACTCAGACGTCTCTCATTACTCATGACATTAACCTGACAGATGTAACTCCAATTCCGCTACACCCTTATCGAGTGACACCCGAGAAAAGACGTATCATTCAGGAGGAGGTTGATTATCTTCTTCGACATGGGTTCATTAGACCCAGTCAGAGATCTTGGAATTCACCGTGTTTAGTGATACCAGAACCAGAGGATAAATGGAGATTAGTAGTGGATTATAGAAAACTCAACCAGCTAACTGTAGTTGATGTATATCTATTACCTTTATTGAAGGACTGTATTGACACTATAGGTCATGCTCAGTTTGTATCTAAATTGGACTTATCTAAGTGTATCACCAGATACCACTTACTGATTTTGCAAGGAAAGTGACAGCATTTATCACTCCTGATGGAACATTCGAGTTTATTGTAATGCCTTTTGGATTAAGGAATGCTCCAGCAACTTTTTAAAAGTTAATGAATTCTTTGTTGAAGGATGTGCCAGATTGTAGGGCATATTTGGATGACATTGTGATTTTCAGTAAGAGTTGGGGAGATCATATGTCCAGTTTAAAGAAATTGTTTACTGGGTTACAACATGCTAATTTGACTGTGAATATGAAGAAATGTAGTTGGGCTAAAGGAACAATAGTGTACTTAGGACATGAGGTCGGACAAGGTAGGATAGTCCCATTGCAAGACAAGATCCAGGCAATTGTGGATTACCCAGTACTATCAAATAAGAAGTTTGTGCAGAGATTTATTGGGATGTGTGCGTATTATAGGAGATATTTTAAAAACTTTTCCATTGTTGCTGCACCTATAACAAATCTTCTAAGGAAACAGGTAAAATTCAAGTGGACGCAGGAGAGTCAGAACTCTTTTTAGAAGTTGAAAGGAATTCACTCTACCGCACCTGTGCTAGCTAGTCCACAGTATGATAAACCTTTTATTCTGCACATTGACGCTTCGGATCTAGGTGCAGGTGCTGTTTTGTTCCAAGTAGGACCAAATGATTTAGAACATCCTGTATATTATTTCTCTCGTAAATTTGACACGACACAAAATAATTATTCTGTGGTTGAGAAAGAAGCACTTTGTTTGATCTTGGCAGTTAAGAAGTTGGAGACATACTTGTCAGGCAATCAAGTTGTATATACAGATCATAATCCATTGACATTCATTAACTCCATGAAATGTAAAAACCAGAGAATACTTAGATGGTCATTGATTCTGCAAGAATTCAATATTGTAATTCGTCATATTCCTGGGAGGCAAAATGTTATTGCTGATGCCTTATCCAGAGGATTTCCTATTGCAGTGCCATAATAAAAAGTGTTCTATATTCATAAGATGGATATAAATTTTTTTTTTTTTTTCTGTGTGAAATTTCATTGTTTTATACTTTGATCTTTTGTAGAAGTATCTTCATATTATATTTTCATGTTATATTTCATGCAGTCAAAAAATGAAATCAACCTTCAGTTAATTTCATTTTTTCTTAGGGAGCGGGAGGGATGTTACGAATCTTGCATTGATTCTAACCTTTTCATGATAACGATGCCTAGCATTTTATACTTTCCCTGTTCTGTTCTATTACTAGTATAGTATCCAATTGTGTATCCATTTAATATTGTATGATTTATATAATATTGTATGATGTATATTGTAGCATGCTGTAGTGTGCCTGAGATGCATTAATTATGATAGGCTTGTGCAAGTTAATTCTTGTTGGAGGGAGTGTGGTTTCTCCGTGTGGGGGGGATGATCATATTTCGATGTGTCCAGAGTGCTGCTGGTTGTTAAGCTAGCGTTTATATTTCAACCTTGATTATTTCCTGTTATTGAGTGTAATAAATTCATGTGATTATTGTAACAGTATTATATACTCTTAAGATTACTGATTAAATGGTTATTAGTACTACATCTTGTTAGTAGAGTTTTCACAAGAGTTCATGTGGATGCTTAGTTGATGTTTGGTAGGACGCCTGTGTGCTGGCGGGAGGCTGAGCCAGAAGCGTGGCTGAGCTGATTGGGAGGAGACGTGTACTAGAGTTAAGTCGGTGGTTATTGCTATTTTAGCTGATTACTTAGTTAATTATATTGGTAAGACTATTGTGTGATATCCCATTTATTAATTCATGTGTTGAAGAATATTGTCTATGCTCAGTAAGGATTTAATGATATTATTGCATGCTGAAGAATATTTCTGGCTGTTATATTTTTACCATTTATATGTTGATATGTTTGTCACTCTTACGCACCGTAGAGTGTTTGTCCCATTTAAAGCAGTGTTTCACCTTTAATACCCTTTTTATATATTATTATCCCCTAGACATAAATTTAAGATGAAGCTGAAACATATATAGTTAATCACTGCAGACAAAGAACCCTACCAAGGAGTCAAGGGCTGTAACATTGTCAGGCTTATTCAGGCCATAGTAGTAGATCAAATCCCATTTGACCTATATGTTAAGGGTCTAGGGAACACAGCCAGATTCTTACAGAGAAATGGAGATAAATTGGCTGACAACAAGTTAACGTCTGACCTCGTCTTGCCTCACCATTTAAATCTACTAGTAGGAGCAGAGTACTACTACCAGTTTATTACTGGTCAATTTAAACAACAGGGCATGAATTTGCTCAGATCAGCAGGAGGCTATCTACTTACAGGTAAAGTTTTAAACCTGAACAAGCCTATGCTCGCTGACAATCGATGTTAATAGAAATTCATCAGCTAAAAATAATTCTCCAGCAACAAGCATAAAGGAGAAAACAGCTGACTAAATATCCTCAGATTGAGTCTGGTAATATTATTATTCGCAGAGATGTTTTTGTGGATCTCAGTGGAAAATCAGTGGTCAGCAGCCTAAACCAGTGCAAGTCACAGCGATCGAGTCACTGACCCCACAGTAGGCCCAGAACTATTCTCACAGTCATAAGTGACCACACTCAGTCCCCTATGTAATACAAATAAAATTAAGCTAGAAAGTTCTTGCACCCAAGGAATCTCGTGGGACCATGAAATCATAAAGAAACTTCCATACCTACAAATTTACCAGCACCAAGGTCCAAAATAACCTGGTGCATAAGGTCTGCTAAGAAAACCTTAAATTAGTCTTCAAAGGAAGACAACATTATAATCTGGCACATAAGGTCTGCCAAAAAAACTTAAATTAGTCTCTACAAAAGACTTCATTTAATCAAAGTTTCTCTGAACTAAGATTCCAGTAATCCACCTAATGAAATTTCTACTTGCTGTGTTACATAAGTTTTGTTAGGGCTACGTCCTCTTTCTCAATTCTGTTCTTAAGCAACCTTAGAAACGTTTTTGAAGAAGCATCTAGCACGAGCAAAATTGAAAACTTGCAAAGTTGTAAGTGAACATATAACAGAGAACTATAAACCGTGAAACATATAGGTTGGGATAATCCGTTGCAAATTACCTTCCAAGCAAGATTGGTCATAGTAACAATGAATTAATTCTGTCCAGCAACCTTAGGTTTCCCATAATCTAACAAATTAAAATTAAACCCTTTAAGTTGCCGTACTTAGTCATTCCTCTAGAGTTATAGTACTGTAACTTACGATGTATTAACCTAGCCGTTCCCACTGCTCACTGATAATTTTTAAGTTGCTGTGCTTCATTACGTCTCAAGAGGGCTATAGTACTGTAACTTACCATGCGAGCAGGCAATGCTGTTCACACATGAATCTTTAAATTATTATGTGCTTAGTTATACCTCAAGAGGGTTATTGCACTAATTTAATCTGAATAAAATGAGCAAACTCAACTGCTCACCTATGAATTAACACATATTAATACCGCAGATTACACTGCTCATGATGAATCACAATAAAGTGACTGCCAATGAAATTCTTTAGACTATGTGCTTCGTTAAGTCTCTAGAGGACTATAGTACCGTAACCTAATAATTATAAATTATATTATATAATATACCACACTATCTTACGTTAAAAGCCTTGGTCCACATAAGCAGGATACAAGGTTTTACACTGAACACAAGCTAGGGTAAAGCTCTACTACTGAATTACTTGAAGTTAGAGTCAGCTTAGGGTAGGGAGACCACGTGGTTCCACTGGGACCCCCCTTAGAATAACTAGTAATACAAACAATGGGAACACCTAACTCCTACAAAATATAATACTCTACATATTAGAGCACGCCTATGCCAGACAATGAAGAAGGTACACAGTATATACTTAGCTTGGAAAAAACACAGAAATAAAGAAACGAGGAGGAAGGTAGGAGGGACCTGTCCACACCACGCCAGCTCAGACCAGAAGGCCGCTTCAGCCCAGATCAGCCTCCCGCATTGTGTGGTGCCGGGAAGAGCCTAATTGATCGTGCAGCTATACACATTAAAACATCTTCCCCTATGCCTTATAATGTTACTTTACTCATTCTAAGGATAGTTAATCCTATAACAATGTTACTTAATCCACAACAAGCTCAAGAGTCTGAATGCTTTGTGAGCAACAAGAATTGTCTTACATCTGGCAGGGAAGATAGAGACAACGACGCCTCGCCATGCGTCAACCCTAATAGAGTAATTTATTTAGTTCAATTTGACCTCTGGTTTCCAACTAAAGAACCCAGGGTCGTAACACTCCTCCCCCCTTCAGAGAAAAAAAATGTGACTACTAGAATAGTAGTCATATTTTTTGTAAGAGTATACAGAGAATAAAAAGAAAAATCCATGACATAAAAGAAAATAAATTAAAACAACAATTTCTCTGCAAGAAAAGTACAAAGGAATTCTCTGAAAGAAAGAAAAAAAAAACAAAAAAAAAAAAAAAAAAAAAAACAGGGAAGTAAATAAATTGGACACGGAATATTTAATGTCACAGGAGAACCTACAAAAAAAAAATAACTAAAGCATGACAGTTGGTATATGGCTTCCTGTGGCTCAGATGAATGTTACTCAGGCAACCGGGACAGAGCGTTGGCTATCACGATGAGTCGGCCCGGTAGGTGGATAATAGACAGATTGAAGTCCTGTAGGTACAATGCCCACCTGAGGATGTGTTTATTCTTCTGCTTCATCTGATTCATGAAAACTAGTGAGTTATGGTCTGTGTACACTTCCACTAAATTACCTGTGAGGTAGACTTTGAGCTTTTTACATGTTAACACTAGCGCCAACGCCTCTTTTTCTACCACTGAATAATTGTGTTGTGCATTGTCAAATTTCACAGAGTAATAATATACTGGGTGTTCCACTTTATCATCCCCAGTTTGCAACAACACTGCACCAGCACCCGAGTCAGACGCGTCAACCTGAATTTTAAACGGACGGTCGAACCTTGGACTAGCAAGCACTGGGGCAGAAGCTAAGATCAGTTTCAAATTTTTAAATGCCTCTGCACAGTCCGATGACCACTTAAATTTAACGGCTTTCCGCAACAAGTCTGTGAGAGGAGTGGCAACACTGGAAAAGTTCTGACAAAAGTGTCGATAGCACGCACACATACCGATAAATCGTTGAATGTCCTTTTTCGACCGGAGCACTGGATAGTCCAGAATGGCACTGATTTTATCTTGCCGAGGTAACACTTTTCCTTGGCCCACTTCATAACCGAGGTACGTCACTGTGCCTTGGCCAAAATGACACTTTTTTGCATTTAAGGTTAGATTTGCATTTTTCAAAACTGTGAACAACTGGCGTAACCTAGCTACGTGGTCAGCCCAATTACTATCAAAGAGCACAATATCATCTAAATACGCCCGACAATTTGGCACGTTAGTGAACAAAGAGTTCATTAGCCTCTGGAATGTGGCAGGGGCATTACACAAGCCGAACGGTAACACTTGATACACAAAAACACCCTCGGTGTGTCACGAATGCAGTTAGTTGTTGAGCACGTTCAGTGAGCAGGATTTGATATTACCCCATTGAGAGATCGAGTTTCGAGACATACGTGGCGTTTCCAATTTCGTCGATGCAGTCCTCGAGACGGGGCAACGGATAAGCATCCACAATGGTCACCTTGTTGAGCTGCCGGTAGTCGGTGCATAATCGCCAGGAGCCGTCTGGTTTGGGGACCAAAAGGCAGGGCGAGCACCAAGAGCCCTGGCTCGGCCTGATGAGACCGTGCTGGAACAAGAAGTTGACCTCTTTCCGTACTATGGCTTTCTTTTCCGGACTCATCCGATAGGGTTGAATGCGAGTGGGGGTGTAGTCCGTCAACTTGACATCATGGTAAATGGCATCAGTCTGGGTCGGGACCTTCCCGAACAGACTGGAGAATTCGTCAAGCAACGACTGCACCTCGCCACGTTGGGACATCTGCAAACAGGACAGTCCCTCCTCCACAGCATTCACAGAACTAGAATTATTGAGAATGAGATTAGTTGGGTCCCCAGAACAATCATCCCCTCCCTCACTGGAAATGGAAACATTGGTTAGTGCAATGGGCCTGGGGCCCTGGAACTTCTTCAGCCGATTCAAGTGTACGAGCATTACTTGGTTACGCTTGTCAGAGTGCCTCACTTTGTACGTGAGGTCCCCAGTCTTTTCTGTCACAATGTAGGGGCCTTCGTACTTGTGGGACATAGTGCTCCCTAGTCGAGGCTTTAATACCAGGACAGGGTCACCAGGCTGAAATACCCGCAACTTAGCCTTAGCATTGTTTC
Organism: Procambarus virginalis; assembly: GCA_020271785.1. Classification (NCBI taxonomy): domain Eukaryota; kingdom Metazoa; phylum Arthropoda; class Malacostraca; order Decapoda; family Cambaridae; genus Procambarus; species Procambarus virginalis. The sequence continues at coordinate 1,363,187 of WNGS01061674.1, forward strand.
GTTCATTCATATTTTCTTGGGCCTTCCCAAGATACTTTAGTGCAGCAGCCTTGCAGTCCTTGAGTCTCTGGTGGTGTAGCGCAAAGAAGCCGAACCTTCGGTTAACGTTACGTTCCCTAACAGATTCTAGTAATCCACGAACTTTATGGCCAAAGATTAACTCAAAAGGAGAACAACCCAGTGAACTTTGCAACCCCTCCCAAGCAGCAAACAAAACATACGGCAAGTTCTCATCCCAGAAGGTATGGGAACTCTCGCACGATGTCTTCAACATCTGCTTCAGAGTTAGATGGAACCGTTCAATTACCCCCTGACTCTGCGGATGGTATGAGCTGGAAAGCTTATGAGTTATTCCATGGTCCTTACAAAATTGTTCAAAAGTATCAGACGTAAAGTTAGTACCATTGTCAGTTTGCACGACCTGAGACAGTCCAAAAGTGGAAAAAAATTGCAACATACGAGCAACAACAGTCTTTGCTCGGATGTTCCATACAGCAAAAGCCTCTGGTTAACGGGTCGTGATACACATCATCGTGATTAGGTAAATATTACCAGACTTAGTTCTAGGTAATGGACCAACACAGTCCATTACCACATGAGAAAATGGTTCCTCCGGTACGACAATAGGCCTTAGAGGAGCTTTAGGTGGAGTCTTGTTTGGTTTCCCAACAACTTGAGAAACAATACATGCATTACAAAATTTTGCCACATCGCTTTTCAGCTTGGGCCAGAAAAAATACTTGCAGATTTTACGATAAGTAATATTAATGCCTTGATGTCCCTCCATAGGATCATCATGGGCAGCTGACAAAACTCTCTCTCTATAGCAGGTCGGCAACATAACCTGGTGGACTACCTCCCACTCATTTGACAAGGGAGCACTCTGTGGTCTCCATTTTCTCATCAAAATCCGATCATTGTAGTAGTACCCAGTTGCTGTGTCTACAATTTCCTCCATAGAGACAGCTTCCTCATGACAATCTGTAAGACTGGGGTCAGCTTTCAGTAACTCACTCAAGGAGGCATCCAGGCCTTGGTCAGATGCCATTGGCCGAGGCTCAACAGTGTTCTCCTCCACCTCCTCACTACTCTCGGTATGCGGCAGTGGCAGGCTCTCCACAATGTCCTCGGCCCGTCATCGAGTCGGGCCATGATTGTTTCCGCAAGGTCCACTGGGCTTTCACCGCTCAGAAAGTCCCTCGTATCTTCAGGATTTACCACCTTGGCAAGCACAGGGCTGCCCTTACATTTAAGTCCCATAGACCTGGTCACCGCGCACGCCGGGTACACAACATTTTCCTCTGTGGCGGGTGGATCCAGGCAAACCTTAGGGGTAGGCAACATAATAGGCAGTCTGGAGTCCCCTACCTTATCCCCGGCTAAATCATTACCCAATATTACATCAACATTAGGGAAAGGTAGGTACGAAGTGACTCCGACTGTACAAACACCCTTGTGGAAATCAGGTTCCAGGGTAACCTTACGGAGTGGTACTGCTCCTCGAGTATCACTAGTGACACCCTCGACCAGTACCACCTCTCCAGTGTCGAGAGTATTGGCACCTTGCAAAGCACTCTCTAAAATTAAAGTCTGGATGGCACCGGTGTCTCGGAAGATCACCACGTCCCTCCAGGAAGAACCCTCAGACAAAAGTAGTCTCCCTTTCGATAAGAATGGGATAAGCAGGTCCAACCACTGTGGGTTGGAGGTCTTACTCCCTAACCCTTCAGAAGGACTCAAGCCCTGTGTCACAACGAGAGCATTGGGTGTTTTTTCCAGGTACAGTTGCCATCAACGGCTAATAACGTGGTTTGAACGTTTACAGTGACCACAGACACGTCGGGGAGAAGAGACATTACTAACAGAATTACCCTTCGGTTCACTCTTAGGTGTTGTGGGGCTAGACAATTTAACAGGGTTAGTTATATCTGAAACAGAAGGTGCATTAGTTAAAGGGTTAGAATGAGCTGGTCTGGACTGGCTGTGTGTATGAGTTTTGCTACTGTGTGGGGTAAAATTAGTTTTATTTGGCGTTTTGCCCACCAACTGGTAGTTTTCTGCCATCTTGGCCAAATCCCCTATTATAGAATCTACCTCTACCCTTCCTCTAATATACTGTGCTACATTATCTGGCATATTATCTATAAACTGTTCCCTTAAAATTACATTCTTCAGTGCCTCGTATGTTTCGGCTTTAGCCAAGCGAATCCATTTATCAAACATTCTAATTTGATCATTAGCAAATTCAGTGAACGGTTGGTTGTGAGTAGGCCTAAGGTTGCGATAAGCTTGGCGGTGAGCTTCAGGAGTAATTTCATAAGCCCTCAAAATTCGTTCCATGACTTTATCATATTCAAAACACTCGGTGTCAGGCATATTTATACAAATATGTTGGGCTTTACCCCTAAGTCTTCCCTGTAGGATTTTCACCCACTCTTCCTTTGGCCAGGTCATGGACATGGCCAATCTCTGAAAATGGTTGAAAAACCTTTCAGGGTCCGACTCTGAAAATTCAGGCAAGTTATGCTTTTTCTCATAATGCCTGGGGTTTGAATCCCCGGCAGGCGGTGGTCCAGTGGCATTCGCTCTAATTCTAGCCTCCTCGGTTTTGAGTCTTTGCTCCTCTAATTTTATTTTTGCTAACTCTAGAGCTAACTCTCTGTCCCTATGAGCTGCACTTTCTGCTTGGCTAGGTTGGCATAAAGGTGCATCACTTGCCAATAGTTCTTCATCAATACAATGTTGTAATATTTCGTTCACCAAAGTCCACTTTTTATCCGCATCATTTAATTCTAGGCCAAATTCCTTGCCTAACAATACTAAATTAGACTTGGTAAGTTTCTTTATCTCTACCACTGAAGGCTCCTTTGCCAGTCTCTGCATTTCAGATGACATCACTAATAATTTTACCTCCTAGCCAAAGAAAAAA
>WNGS01061674.1:1402127-1420920 GCA_020271785.1 Procambarus virginalis
CGTTCGCTCAGAAGGATGCACTAGCCAAGGGCAAAATGAAAATTGCTCATGATCAACGTGCAAAGGAACAATTCATAAAGGTTGAGATACTGTTCTCGTAAAAAGAAAAAAGAAGGAAAGCTAGATATGCCGTATGATACAAAACCATATAAAGTGATTAGTGTAAAAGGAACTATGGTAACAGCGAGTAATAGAGATCATAGTATAACACGTAATATGGCTATTTCAAGTGATTCCAACTAGTGTAGAAATGATGAAGTGCAAAGTCATGTAAAAGAAAAAGAAAAAATGAGTTATAACTCGATAAACAATCCATCGAGGGATATCTTGTATTAAGGACTCTCGTCAAAACGACATGTTAAACGCCCTTCACGATATGATGATTAATTGTGTTCCTATGTAATGCAAAGTATTTACTTGTTATGCTGAACTAAATTTATATTGTTTGAATAATGCAGATCTCTCATTCAATATTTGTGACTTGTATTACAGTTTCTTTCATGTTTGTTTAACATTGCATATGTATTTTAACATTGAAATCCTTTGTGGTAAAGATTGTTTAAATTCTTTGTGTGTTTAATTAATGTTAAATGTATGCAATATCTCTTGATATGTTAATAACTTACTTTGTGTCAATAAACTTTGCTTTGTGCTACAAGCATGGTAGACCATCCTGTATTCATTCTTTTAAAGAAAAGGAGGGATGTCATGTTCACAGAAAATGGTACCATCCGTTTTCTATGTGCGGCGGCTGGACGCCACGAGAGAAAGGTAAACAAAATACAGGACGCTACCAGCTTGGGAGCTACTCTATCATGTAATCGTCTGTTATTATTAAAGTCAGTAACCAGGAATGGACTTTACATCAGCCTTACAAACAAGACTATCTCAGCTATACACAGGAACACCACAAATAGCACAAACATTTGTGGGCAGGATTGGGAGTTTAGCTGGAAGGCGTCTGGGCGCTCACTCGCGGCTAACGTGGCCTGTCTTCAACTCGTCGGCGGTTGGAGCGTGACAAGGTTTTTTATTTTATATGCTATTGTTCCTCTAGCGAATTTATTGCGAACCATTGAGACCAAACGAAAGACCTAGGACGAAAATTGAGGTGACCAGAGTGAAAATAGTGAAAACATTTTATCGCTTTCGTGCGCTCCTGGGTAACTCGTTCGCACTTTCTCTGTTTTCTGCGGGTAATTAGCCAAGCTTTTGGAGTTTATATGCATTTAGTGCTGTAGAGAATTCTATGCGAACACAATGATACCAAATTTAATCTCGTAGAACGAGAATTGAGGTGACAAAGTTGAAGAGAGTGTACACTCTACGGAATATACGCGCGCTCCCATGACACGCGGGGACCCACTAGCGCAGTTGAGAGGTGGCGAGCGAGGTGAGCCAAAGTGTTAGGATTCTGGCTTTACAGCTAGCGCTCTTTGACAGGAACAAGAAGAGGAAGCAAGACTTGATACATCAGTTACTAGGTGATGGAAGCTAGCCTCAATCGAGGATAATTTGGTGTCTACATCCTAGTTATACCTGGTGGACTAAGCCTGCTGTACAATAAGATAAGGAACCTCCTCAATGTATACCAATATGTGTAGTTTAATACTGTAGTTTGATTGGCTGCATATATATAAATTTAATATAAACCCCCCCCTAATGTGTAAGGATCGATTTGTGAGATTATTGCAGATATACAGTCCACTTAACATCATACCAATTGCTATCGAAATATATAAATTAACGTAAATATAAATTCTATATAAATTCATATAAAATAAATATAAATCTCACAGGTTGGTTCCCACACCGAGCTTCGCATCTGCTCGTCTTCACTCCAGGTGGCAAGTGACAACAGATTTCCCGCGCCTCTGCAGGGGCGACTGAGGTCACACTAGGTCACGCCGGGCGTTTCCTGATTTATCCACTGGCTATGCCCCTGCCACCGACCAATCACGTTCCTCTTACAACCCAGTTGCCGCCCTCTCGCCTCTTTCCCATTCAAACTTAAAACATAAATGTTTCCACTTTGTGGCATCTTGCCACCATTAAGAGTTATAAAATAAAACTAAACTGCTTCTAGAAATGTACATGTGGGGAGTATGACTTTTACCGATGGGAGAGGAGAATTCTAGCTGGAATCTGTAACAAGAGGCAGATGTGGATAAGGGGAAGGCCACATACATCAGTAAACGAGTACCTAACAGACAGGAGTCAGAGTCAAGGCGACGGGAAAAAAAGTGGGACTGGCACAGAGTAACAAAGAGAGTATCTCAGGCACTGGGTCTGGGACCCAAAATATTTCTTATTACTCTTATGACCAAACCACAGGCGTTGCATCCTTAATATTGATGTTTGTGGATGATGCAAAATTAATAAAAAATTCAAGACAGATGAAGAATGTAGGATACTTCAAAATGACTCTGACTAGCTGCAGAATTGATCCGAGAAATGGCTACTCGACTTTACACTAGCATGTGTAAGGTGATGGAAATGGGGACAAGTGCCAGGAGACCATAACACGAATACACAATGAAGGGAAACTTCTGTACAACTAGGAAAAATGATATGGATGCGGATATACCACAAAGCCTATTTTGGGAGGAACATGTTATAGGATTACCTAAGGAGCTACTCGGTACATAATGGGTTCAGTAACTGAACCCCAAAATTCATTTAGCTAAGCAAGTTCTCTTGATGATCTAGTTACACACTTAATGAATATTGTTACATCAACAATGGGTTTGAGACTGACTACAAGTACAGTCTGTAAATAAGAGACTGTAATATGTGGAGAGCTAGTGACGTAATTTATATGTTTGTCCTGCACACCACCCCTTAACCAGTGGGCAGCAGTGAAAAGGTTACAATCACCCACATTTACTCTCTACAGTTAGCAAACTGGGGGATATTTGGCTAAAATGACTGGTAGTAATTTTGAATGAAATATTTACATATTTCTTGAACGTATATTATAGAGTTGTCTCTGAATTCACGTATCCTTTCGCACTCCATCCCATAGTGACGGAGGGTGTGCGAATAATTTTATTGACACAGTTTACATTTGGTCAGGTCTACATCAGCAGGTATTGAAAATTCCCAGAGATACTTATAGCCGAGTCTAAGCCGAGCAGTAGTAACATCTAGAAGTCTGCTTATTTTATTGGATGATCCATAGATGTTGTGAAAGACGGGGATCACTCAGCACAAGTTTATGGCCACTCATTTGATGAGATGTGCTTTCAGGCTGCTTGCATGGAGTAACTTCCTTCGGAATGGACAGAGATGTTTGTTGTCTACGATTCCTCTGTAGTCTCAGGGATTCAGTGATACAGTCCATGTTGGCCTGTGTCATCTCATTGAGCCAGAATCAATTGAGTAATTAGTTGCTAGTAGGGGTAGGGGCCTCTGGCCCCAAGGAAGGAATTAGTGTGTTGTGTGGCTAAGGCTAAGGCTTCCTTAGCCTTTCCTCGTAGCTCATACCTCTCAGTTCAGGGACTATAGTGGTGGCATACCTCTGAATCTCCTCTAACTTTGTTTTATGTTTAACTAGGTATGGACTCCAGGCTGGAGGTGCATAAGGAGTGCCACGTGCCACCGATTCAGTGTATCCAAGTGACTCGAGTGTATGGGAGTGAAGGTACTATCTTGTACCATTCTAAGAGCCAGTGACAAGGAAGTATATCTTAACCATACATTTCAGTGTACCGGGGTCGAGGAAGGAGTCACGTCACCTCGCCCAACACTGAAAAAGTACTAGGCGGCAATGCCTGTGTTCGTACACACGCTTCACGGTAGCGTGTGTACGAACACAGGAAATGTCTATACACAACGGTAGACAAATGTACAAAACAAAGACAGTGATTTCATCTCAAGAACCACGGGACGGTAATGTCCCTGTACCCACCTAATTGTGATTGCAAGGACTGGGCTTCAGTTCTTTGGTCCCGCCTCTCAACTGTGTGTGTGTGTGTGTGTGTGTGTATGTGTACTCACCTAGTTGTGCTTGCGGGGTTGAGCTTTAGCTCTTTGGTCCCGCCTCTCAATCGGGTTAGGTTAGGTTAGGTGACCTAACTTTAGGTTAGGTTAGGTGACTCAGTGACAAAAGTATAATAATACATTTATTGTAGTATTTTTATTGTTATTCTTATACTGAAAGCGTCGGAATGCACTAACTGCAAGTGTATTCCCAATTGTTCAGATTAGTTCACTTTGTGTCACTCATGTAAGAGAGTCAAGTATCGTCAAACTAGAACGGTGGGAAACGATTCCTGCTGTGTATGGTTTGCATAGCTAATTGATGTGACACTCGTAATTAAAGTAAAGGATTTCCTTGTGTTGTACTAGTTGTTAAGGTGTAGATAAACATGTTAAACGCCACGCCATCTTTTCGTTAGACCTGACTCTTGACAACGTAGACTGTTACCTAATTTACGTGACCCCTTGCTCAACTTTCAAGCAAATTGACGTGGACCTTTACCATTCAGTGCACTGCATGCACACAATGAATGGCACGACCAAAGTGACTCACAGTCCTATAGGTATACCTCTGTCTTGAGAAGGCCACTCACTGAGGAGTCATAACTCGACAGAGAATAAACAAATCCACAAGGACCGTGATGAGGGTTCGAACCTACGTCCGGGATGATCCCAGACGCTCCTTAGTCGACTGCGCCACGACATGGTCAAAAGAATTGCAACCGGGAGTGCTACTGCCCTCACACGGATCCTGCTGCCACTCCGCGACACAAACCAGTGTTTGACACAATTCCCCATGTGTGTACTCACCTATTTGTACTCACCTATTTGTGCTTGCGGGGTTGAGCTTTGGCTCTTTGGTCCCACCTCTCAACTGTCAATCAACTGGTGTACAGATTCCTGAGCCTACTGGGCTCTATCATATCTACATTTAAAACTGTGTATGGAGTCAGCCTCCACCACATCACTGCCTAATGCATTCCATCCGTTAACTACTCTGACACTGAAAAAGTTCCTTCTAACGTCTTTGTGGCTCATGTGGGTACTCAGTTTCCACCTGTGTCCCCTTATTCGCGTCCCACCAGTGTTGAATAGTTTATCCTTGTTTACCCGGTCGACTCCTCTGAGGATTTTGTAGGTTGTGATCATGTCTCCCTTACTCTTCTGTCTTCCAGTGTCGTAAGGTGCATTTCCCGCAGCCTTTCCTCGTAACTCATGCCTCTTAGTTCTGGGTCTAGTCTAGTGGCATACCTTTGGACTTTTTCCAGCTTCGTCTTGTGCTTGACAAGGTACGGGCTCCATGCTGGGGCCGCATACTCCAGGATTGGTCTTACGTATGTGGTGTACAAGATTCTGAATGATTCCTTACACAGGTTCCTGAACGCTGTTCTGATGTTAGCCAGCCTCGCATATGCCGCAGACGTTATTCTTTTTATGTGGACTTCAGGAGACAGGTTTGGTGTGATATCAACTCCTAGATCTTTCTCTCTGTTCGTTTCATTAAGTACTTCACCTCCTATTCTGTATCCTATGTCTGGCCTCCTATTTCCACTGCTTAGTTTCATTACTTTGCATTTACTCGGGTTGAACTTCAACAGCCATTTGTTGGACCATTCATTCAGTCTGTCTAAGTCATCCTGTAGCCTCCTACTATCGTCCTCAGTTTCAATCCTCCTCATAATTTTTGCATCATCGGCAAACTTGAAAGAAACGATTCTATACCCTCTGGGAGATCATTTACATATATCAGAAACAGTATAGGTCCAAGGACTGACCCCTGCGGGACTCCACTCGTAACGTCTCGCCAATCTGAGACCTCACCCCTCACACTGACTCGTTGTCTCCTGTTGCTTAGGTACTCCTGTATCCAACGGAGTACCTTCCCTTTCACTCCAGCCTGCATCTCCAGCTTTTTCACTAGCCTCTTGTGTGGCACTGTATCAAAGGCTTTCTGACAATCCAAAAATATGCAGTCTGCCCACCCTTCTCTTTCTTGCCTTATTTTTGTTGCCTGGTCGTAGAATTCAAGTAACCCTGTGAGGCAGGACCTGCCATCCCTGAATCCATGTTGATGCTGTGCTACAAAGTTCTTTCGCTCCTGGTGCTCCACTAGCTTTCTTCGCACAATCTTCTCCATCAGCTTGCATGGTATGCAGGTGTGTGTGTGTGTGGTGTGTGTGTGTGTGTGTGTGTGTGTGTGTGTGTGTGTGTGTGTGTGTGTGTGTGTGTGTGTGCTTGTGTGTGTACTCACCTAATTGTGCTTGCGGGGGTTGAGCTTGGCTCTTTGGTCCGCCTCTCAACTGTCAATCAACTGGTGTACAGATTCCTGAGCCTATTGGGCTCTATCATATCTACACTTGAAGCTGTGTATGGAGTCAGCCTCCACCACATCACTTCCTAATGCATTCCATTTGTCAACCACTCTGACACTAAAAAAGTTCTTTCTAATATCTCTGTGGCTCATTTGGGCACTCAGTTTCCACCTGTGTCCCTTGTGCGTGTGCCCCTTGTGTTAAATAGCCTGTCTTTATCTACCCTATCAATTCCCTTCAGAATCTTAAATGTGGTGATCATGTCCCCCCTAACTCTTCTGTCTTCCAGCGAAGTGAGGTTTAATTCCCGTAGTCTCTCCTCGTAGCTCATACCTCTCAGCTCGGGCACTAGTCTGGTGGCAAACCTTTGAACCTTTTCCAGTTTAGTCTTATCCTTGACTAGATATGGACTCCATGCTGGGGCTGCATACTCCAGGATTGGCCTGACATATGTGGTATACAAAGTTCTGAATGATTCTTTACACAAGTTTCTGAATGCCGTTCGTATGTTGGCCAACCTGGCATATGCCGCTGATGTTATCCTCTTGATATGTGCTGCAGGAGACAGGTCTGGCGTGATATCAACCCCCAAGTCTTTTTCTTTCTCTGATTCCTGAAGAATTTCCTCTCCCAGATGATACCTTGTATCTGGCCTCCTGCTCCCTACACCTATCTTCATTACATTACATTTGGTTGGGTTAAACTCTAACAACCATTTGTTCGACCATTCCTTCAGCTTGTCTAGGTCTTCTTGAAGCCTCAAACAGTCCTCTTCTGTTTTAATCCTTCTCATAATTTTGGCATCGTCCGCAAACATTGAGAGAAATGAATCGATACCCTCCGGGAGATCATTTACATATATCAGAAACAAGATAGGACCGAGTACAGAGCCCTGTGGGACTCCACTGGTGACTTCACGCCAATCGGAGGTCTCACCCCTTACCGTAACTCTCTGCTTCCTATTGCTTAGGTACTCCCTTATCCACTGGAGCACCTTACCAGCTACACCTGCCTGTCTCTCCAGCTTATGTACCAGCCTCTTATGCGGTACTGTGTCAAAGGCTTTCCGACAATCCAAGAAAATGCAGTCCGCCCAGCCCTCTCTTTCTTGCTTAATCTTTGTCACCTGATCGTAGAATTCTATCAAGCCTGTAAGGCAAGATTTGCCCTCCCTGAACCCATGTTGGCGATTTGTCACGAAGTCTCTTCTCTCCAGATGTGTTACCAGGTTTTTTCTCACGATCTTCTCCATCACCTTGCATGGTATACAAGTCAAGGACACTGGCCTGTAGTTCAGTGCCTCTTGCCTGTCGCCCTTTTTGTATATTGGGACCACATTCGCCGTCTTCCATATTTCTGGTAGGTCTCCCGTCTCCAGTGACTTACTATACACTATGGAGAGTGGCAAGCAAAGTGCCTCTGCACACTCTTTCAGTATCCAAGGTGAGATCCCGTCTGGCCCAACAGCCTTCTAACATCCAGATCCAGCAGGTGTCTCTTGACCTCCTCTCTCGTAATTTCGAACTCTTCCAAGGCCGCCTGATTTACCTCCCTTTCTCCTAGCACAGTGACCTCACCTTGTTCTATTGTGAAGACCTCCTGGAACCTCTTGTTGAGTTCTTCACACACCTCTTTGTCATTCTCTGTATACCTGTCCTCGCCTGTTCTAAGTTTCAATACCTGTTCTTTCACTGTTGTTTTCCTTCTGATGTGACTGTGGAGTAGCTTTGGTTCGGTCTTGGCTTTGTTTGCTATATCATTTTCAAAACTTTTCTCTGCTTCTCTTCTCACCCTGACGTACTCATTCCTGGCTCTCTGGTATCTCTCTCTGCTTTCTGGTGTTCTGTTATTCCGGAAGTTCCTCCACGCCCTTTTGTTCAGTTTCTTCGCTTCCATACATTCCCTATTATACCATGGATTCTTCTGTTGCTTCTCGGATTTTTCCCTTTGGACCGGGATGAACCTGTTTACTGCCTCCTGACACTTTTGGGTAACATAGTCCATCATACCCTGTACAGACTTATCTCTGAGGTCTGAGTCCCAAGGTATTTCACTTAGGAAACTTCTCATCTGTACATAATTCCCCTTCGGAATGCCAGCCTTTTGATTCCTAGTTCTTTTTTGGGGGAGATAATTCCTAGCTCTACCAGGTACTCAAAGTTCAATACACTATGGTCACTCATTCCCAAGGGCGCTTCCATCTTAACTTCCCTTATATCCCACTCATTTAGGGTAAATATCAAATCAAGCATTGCTGGTTCATCTTCTCCTCTCATTCTTGTTGGGTCATTGACGTGCTGGCTTAGAAAGTTTCTTGTTGCCACGTCCAGCAGCTTAGCTCTCCATGTTTCTGGTCCTCCATGCGGGTCTCTGTTCTCCCAATCTATCTTCCCATGGTTGAAGTCTCCCATTATTAGTAGTCCAGATCCATTCCTGCTAGCAACAGAAGCTGCTCTTTCTATTATGTTAATGGTGGCCATGTTGTTTCTATCATATTCCTGTCTAGGTCTTCTGTCATTTGGTGGAGGATTATATATGACTACGACTATAATTTTTTTCCCTCCATTTGTTATGGTACCTGCTATGTAGTCACTGAAACCTTCACAGCCCTGAACAACCATTCCTCAATATCCCAGCCTTTTCTTACCAGTAGAGCTACACCACCACCACCTCTTCCTTCCCTCTCTTTCCTCATAACATAATAGTCCTGTGGGAACACTGCATTTGTTATCGTTTTCGTCAGTTTTGTTTCTGTGAGGGCTATTATGTCTGGGTTTTCCTCTAGTACCCGTTCTCCAAGCTCATTCGCTTTATTTGTAATTCCATCTATGTAGTGTACATTGCTTTGAGGCTCACTTTCCTCTGTCCCTTCTCAAATCGCCTCCTTGGTGAGTGTTCTGCTGGTGGGGGAAGCTGTTCCATGGGTGTGAAGACCTGTGAGGTGGATAACAGGGTCTCAGAGGATACTAGGATGAGGGGCGGGGGATCCAGTGAAGGGGGAGGGGCAGGGAGGGTATGGGGTGAAAGGGAGGGAGGACAGGAGGGAAAGGAGGGGAGGGAAGACTCTGCGGGAGGAGGGGAGGGGCAGAAGGGTGGGGATTGGTGTGGGGGGAGGGGTAGGTGGGTTTTCTATGCAGAGGGTGGCGGGGTTATCCTCCCCTCTGGTGTTACTGGGTAGCTGGTTGTGGGTTCCCCCCTCGCATCTGGGGGTGTTGTGTTGGTAGCTGTGACCTCCTGGTTTTCCCCTCTCGCCCTGCGCCTCTTCCTTGCTTCTGCCGCCACGGCTCTCTCCTCCCTTGTCATGTCTCTTTGGAGGAATACATTTTTGAATTTTACCACGTTTTTCAGGGAGCTCTTCCTTGATAGAATCTTCTCCTTTGAGCTCCTTTGAGTGTGTGTGTGTGTGTGTGTGTGTGTGTGTGTGTGTGTGTGTGTGTGTGTGTGTGTGTGTGTGTGTGTGTGTGTGTGTGTGTGTGTGTATGTGTGTGTGTACTCACCTAGTTGTGCTTGCGGGGGTTGAGCTCTGGCTCTTTGGTCCTGCCTCTCAACCGTCAATCAACAGGTTAGGTTCTGAGCCTATTGGGCTCTATCATATCTACACTTGAAATGTGTATGGAGTCAGCCTCCACCACATTACTTCCTAATGCATTTCATTTTTCAACCACTCTGACACTAAAAAAGTTCTTTCTAATATCTCTGGGCTCATTTGGGCATTCAGTTTCCACCTGTGTCCCCTAGTGCGTGTGTCTTGTGTAAATAGCCTGTCTTTATCAACCCTGTCGATTCCCTTGAGAATCTTGAATGTGGTGATCATGTCCCTCCTAACTCTTCTGTCTTCAACGAAGTGAGGTTAATTCGTAGTCTCTCCTCGTAGTCATACCTCTCAGCTCGGGTACTAGTCTGGTGGCAAACCTTAGAACCTTTTCCAGTTTAGTCTTATCTTGACTAGATAGGGACTCCTTGCTGGAGCCGCATACTCCAGGATTGGTCTGACATATGTGGTATATAAGTTCTGAAAGTTCCTTACACAAGTTTCTAAAGGCCGTTCTTATGTTAGCCAACCTGGATATTGCTGCTGATGTTATCCTCTTGATATGAGCTTCTGGGGACAGGTCTGGCGTGATATCAACCCCAGGTCATTCTCTCTCTCTGACTCTTGAAGTATTTCATCTCCCAAGTGATACTTGTATCTGGTCTCCTGCTTCCCACCCCTATCTTCCTAACATTACATTTGCTGGGTTTAAACTCTAACAGCCATTTGTTCGACCATTCCTGCAGCTTGTCTAGGTCTTCTTGAAGCCTCAAACTGTCCTCCTCTGTCTAATTCTTCTCATAATTTTGGCGTCGTCAGCAAACATTGAGAGGAATGAGTCTATACCCTCTGGGAGATCATTTACGTATATCAGAGNTATATATATATATATATATATATATATATATATATATATATATATATATATATATATTATATATAAACTGAAAACTCACACCCCAGAAGTGACTCGAACCAATACTCCCTGGAGCAACGCAACTGGTATGTACATGGATGCCTTAAACCACTTGACCATCACGACCGGACATAAGGAAGTGATAGCCGAGGCTATATGAACCAATTCCCCGCCGGCACCTGGATGGTTATCTTGGGCATAGCATTTTATCAAATCACCTCATTTTTGGGGCAACACGTGAGGAACAACAAAACCTCACGTGTTGCCCCATTTTTGTGTTCCTCACGTGTTGCCCCCAAAAAATGAGGTGATTTGATAAAATGCTATGCCCAAGATAACCATCCAGTGGGCGGCGTGGAAGTGGTTCATAAGCCTCAGCTATCACTTCCTTATGTCCGGTCGTGATGGTCAGTGGTTTAAGGCATCCCTGTACATACCAGTTGGCGTTGCTCCTGGGAGTATGGGTTCGAGTCACGTCTGGGGTATGAGTTTTCAGTTGTATCTAGTCCTGGGGACCATTCAGGCTTGTTTGCACATACATATATATATATATATATATATATATATTATATATATTATATATACTATATATATTATATCTATATATTATATATATATATATAGTGGTTGCAATATTTGACGTAATTTTGGTAGAATTGTGGTGAGTGGCGGGCTGTCGGGATTGACAGCCATGGTTCTGTCGAGTACTAATTACGTAATTCGGGAGTGTTGTTTATCGGCCTGCGTGAATCGATAAATCGCTCACCCAAGTGATTAAGGAGTGCGAGATCTTCTTTATGTTCCCATTAACTTTGGATAGCTGTAGGCTACATGTGTCAGCAGTAATTATTCATATATGATAGTAGTGTCACGGTGCCCAGTGTTATTGTGTTATTTACTGTGGCGATTGCAATGTGTGGACCTATGTTCTAAGTGGCAATTAAAGCACTGGGGTCATTTGCAACAGTAAGTGTTGTGGAGTATTCTAATTCTTGGAAATTCGAGTACTTGCCGTGTGTGTGTTATTACAAAGGGGTTGTCATTGATGGTGATTGTTACTAGTGTTGAGCAATCACCGTATGTGATTGCAGTTCAGTTAGGCATTGTGGGGCAGTGTTGTAGAGGGTTCATGTCCTGTATGTTATTTTACTTAGCTTTCTGCAGTTTGTCATTGCAACCGGATTGTAACGTAATCCACTGTGGTTTGTTTTTTTATGATTTATCATTGTCGTGGGTGAACTCTGTCGAGAAGAGTACTTGGGTATTCATATATTCTCCTGTTATCTGGTAGGACATCGAAGTCCAGTATTCAGTGAGGTGATTGCGAGGCAATTAATATAACGTAACCAAGGGAACGCCCATTGCTTTAAGAGAATTTGTTCTTTTACATTTTAGTAACGTAGAATACGTTTGGTTAATTTACTTTTCTGCAAGCAGCTAGGGTAGTCTGAGGGTAGCCTAGTGTTACGGCCACAATGGGTCGCAACCGGGTTCTTTGCTGGTGGAACTAAAGTTCTCGTATCCGGTCCCAAGTTAGTAGTGGCTTTCAAGGAGTGAGCTCGGTAATGCAAGTAAAACACAAAGGGGGAGTTGCATTGAATACGACACTTCATCAATTATCAATATATTCACATATAATCACTTTCCCATCACCTCATATATAATCCTAAAGGAAGCATTACTACACTTAATATATACACAAGTGTCTCTCTCATGGGACACTATGCACTCCTCGATGCTCAATCCTTGCAGTCTTGTCAGCTTTCGTGTTTCCTCAACACACAGTACCGTCCTCAACCAATATTGGGAAATACCAACGAGTCTACCCTAGCCACGGGCCAGTCTGTACACAGTCTCACTAGGTGCTTCCTCATGAACGCCCACAATCACTCTCCAGCCTGGTGCTGGCAGAGAACATTAGCCTCGCACTGCTGGGCCTCTTCACGAACAAATACAAGGGTAGCTAACGCTTGGCAGGAGCTTCTTGCAACTCACTAGCTACACTCCTCCGTAGCACCATACTGTCAGTCTTCTCTTCAGCTAGCCAGTCCTGGAATACGCCGAATTCCGTCACTGCTACTTCACAGGCAGACAGTAGAACACTACACAGTTCTTCTTCGGCGGCGGCTCACTGCTTCCGTAAAGCAGAATGGAATAGAGAGATATTGGCTGCCCTGGGTAGACTGACTGTCCTCGTACCACAGCAACCCTACGTCGACTCTGTGGATACAGACACGTCATCAGTACACTGGTCAGTACATGGGACACGAGGAAACATCACTTACTGACTCTGACATAGACATACAACTCCTCCTACAATTGATGGCGCTGCTTTTCTAGGCGCCACCTCACCAGAGGTCAGTACCAGCTACCTCTCGATCTGACTAGGACAGGAATCTAGCGCCTCTTGCTGGTATCTTCCTGCCACCACTAGATGGTGTCGTCCATGTTGTGGGGAGCTTCGGGAGCGGACTCACAGATGGGCATTGACGTCGCTGCTCCATGCTCCGACGATGGAATCGGGTTCGTAACACCTAGCCATCAGCCAGACAAGAAACTAGAGTATTGTCTGTCGTAATTAACGGTCAGTGGGCCGGATAATTGACGTGTTTCAGGAAGTCAAAGTAATTAACCTCGATCCGTGTTTGATCAACTCACACGAAGGCTTCATTGTTTCATTAACGTAACGTCGTTATTTATCTGTCCGGAAGTACCGGCACACACTGGGTTAATGGTCCACTTATCTTCTGCTATGCTGGACCAGGACTTATTCACCCAATCTCCTCTATGCAGTTCCTCACAGCTGGATACAGCCCGCGGGTTGCACTACAACCCCCTAGCGCCGCCTCTCAAGACACTTGGAGCTCCACTGTCGTTGAACCCCTTTCACTGACCAGCTCCTCCTCCTCCTGACTCTTTCGCTCCTCAGTGTCACTCGAGAACTGCTCGAGAATTCGTCCTTCTGGAGGCCAAACTCTCTCCATAACTAGGGACTGCCGAATGTCGGAAAATCCGACACCATTTAATAATATTACATTCAACAAGCAGATAATATTGCTGCTGTTGTAAACAAGTTACCAATAGAAGTGTAGCTTGTAGTAGAATTTTCTGTCAATAGAAAATGGGATATCATTGCCACATACTATTATAAATTCACCAACTATTTTGTTGGGAATTATTCTTGAAATACGTTAGTCTTTGGACTTTTACCATCATAAAAACATCTCATATGAATTAATTATAAGTATCAAAATAAAGTAAATGTGACCCTTCTATCAGTTACTGACATCTCTACAAAGTGAGGGAGGCGTCAGGGAGGAAGGTGAGTCAGCCATTGTTGTTAAGACCAGAGGTGCAGGGGAGCAAATTCAGCTCCTATAATTTCTCTTGAACGAAGTGTAATGGTGATCATATTAGTGCTCTACCATCTCAACACGCTGTCAATATAATCAAGGAAAGTGTCCTACAGAAACTCGTTTATCTAAACATTTCTGGCCAGTTAAATGTTAGGTAGATAAGGGCAACCGGTTAGAATGCGAACCTGCTTCATATAAAAGGTAATTAAGCCTTGGTCCTTATTATCTAATATACAGTTTTCTCTGATATAGCTGTCATATATTAGGATTCTGGCTTTACAGCTAGCGCCCTTTGACAGGAACAAGAAGAGGAAGCAAGACTGATACATCAGTTACTGGGTGATGGAAGCTAGCCTCAATCAAGGATAATTTGGTGTCTACATCTTAGTTATACCTGGTGACTAAGCCTGCTGTACAATAAGATAAGGAACCTCCTCAATGTATACCATATGTGTAGTTTAATACTGTAGTTTGATTGGCTGCATATATATAAATTTAATATAACCCCCCCTAATGTGTAAAGATCGATTTGTGAGATTATTGCAGAAATACAGTCCACTTAAAATCATACCAATTGCTGTCGAAATATATAAATTAACATAAATATAAATTCTATATAAATTCATATAAATTAAATATAAATCTCGCAGGTCGGTTCCCACAATATTTGTCCTTCGAACTGGATTATTTTGTCTTTCGAACCTAGATGGTCTAGAGAGCTAGATTGTCATCAAATTAAATAAACTAGTGTAATAAATTAGTGAACAATACAGAGCCAGTCAAAGACCGGCAGAGTTGCCTCGAGCGAGCTCACAAACACCTCAGCTCAGTTCAGCCTCATCAGCGTTTCATGGTCAACCACCGATTTGGTAGGTTCTTATTCCGTGAAATGACAGCGCTTATTTTTAAGCCAGCCAAATTAGTGACTGTGTCCTTGGGAGATTACTCACGGATTTTGTGGTGTTAATTTCGCGAGATTATCCACAAATTTTGTGGAGTTAATTTCGCGAGGTCACTAATAATTTAATACTTCTTGATAATATTAGAAGTGTCATAGAGGCAATTAAGAGGCTATCATCAATAATTGTGTATATTATTTCTCCAAATAGAGAATTATTTATATATATATTGCACTAGTGTTCACAATACAATATTTACTAATTGCCAACCCACAACAGGGTACGATATTACCATTGACTAGTTGAACTATTTATTGTTCATCCTAGTCCCATTATTACCATAGTCTAGTTGTACTAGATTGAACAACCTAGCACCATTAATGAATGGTGCAGACCCTATTTTGGGTGTAATTGTTATCAACTCGAGTTGAGTTGTGTATATATAATAATTTACTTATGATCATTACACCTTTGAGTGATTAATTAGTGTCTATACCATCCTAGGGTGATATTGAGGAGCTAGCCTAAAGGTACTTCCAGTGACACTGGTTTATCACTCAAATCATTAGTGTGTATGATTATATGAATATATTATATATATATATATATATATATATATATATATATATATATATATATATATATATAATGTGTATTAATTTTAAGTGCTAACCTCTAGAAGAGGTAGGATTATAGCCTAGTGATAACAGAATTTTACGCTAGGCTACCATCAGTACTTGTTCAGTATTATGAGCAACCCAAATACAAGCCCCACAAGGCTTAACCAACTAGCCAATATGGATAATGCAGGGAGAATGAAAAGAACCCTTGCAGGTCTTAAATTCCACTTAACAAGACAGATCAAGAAATGTGAAGATTTGTCAAAACAATCTCCAGGTGATTATGCTGACCTGGAAAACTATTATCAAGCAGCTGCAGGTAAATTTGAGCAAATCAAATGCCAATTAATTTACCCACTTTCTCAGGAAAAGACGAGGAAGATTGGGACGAATTTTGGAACAAATTCGTTGACTTTGTGGACTCAAAACAATCTTTACCGAAGAGTAGTAAATTCTCTTATCTCCAAGGCCAATTATCAGGTGAGGCTAAAACAGTAGTATCCCATCTGAGATTAACTAATGACGGCTATGATCTGGCAGTACAACTCCTAAAGATAATTATGCTGATCCAGAAGAAAGAATATCACATTTAGTTCATGAGCTGTTGCATTTACCCCCACCAGAGGCTTCAGCTGATTCACTCCAAGTCTTCAAGCTGGAGGTAGAATCAATGATCAAGGCTCTCAGCCTGACAGCAGATACAAACGGGGCAGAGTAGGTCTTGAAAATAATTGTCCAGGAGAAAATACCAAGGGACATATTGAGACAAATGAGTGCTCATTACAATAAAAGTATCTTATCTATGAATGAAATATCTGAGGGTTTAAGGTCAGTAGTTCATCAATTACGAACACATGACAAATTAAAACCACCAAGTAAACCCTCAGAAACCAATAATAGTAAACCCCAGAGTACCAAAGGTACTCCAAATCAATCTAGACAATATAATTCAACACCAAAGTGGAAAAGTGGCAGTGTGGGCGTATATGCAGTGGGACCCTCCAAGCCTATAGTTACTGTGTCACCCAAGAACGTGACACCAAAGGGTACTGGAAGCTATGGAACATGTTTGATCTGCAATGAGAAACATTCAATGTACCACTGCCCTAATTTTCCTGATAGTGACGCCCATGTTGAGCGACTCAAAGATTTGCAACATTGCACGAGGTGCCTCAGGAAACATAACATCAACGACTGTGAGACCCAATTAAACACCTGTAATAGGTGTAACAAAGGTCAGCACCATGCAGCATTGTGCAGACACCAAAACAACATCTTCAAACCCCAAGGTGGAAGATAGCATTCCCACCACAGTACAGTACTGCAAGGTGCAACAAACAAAGAGTATCCAATCGGCAAAGTCTAAAGGTAATACAACTTTGCCTACTGCCCAAATTAACATCCAGAATAAGAGGGCCAAGGTCCATACCCGTGGGTTGTTTGACCAAGGGTCCTAGAGAACATATGTCACTAAAAGGTTGGCAGATGAACTACAATTAAAGCCTGTTGCCCAGACGACAATCAACATCTCAGGGTTTCTAACAGATGCAGGACCTCAAGTCTACCAAGGTGGTACAACAATCAGTACGTTTAGGCAGGTACGTCTGTCAAGTACAAGCCATTGTGGTGGACAAAATACCAGTAGACCTACAAGTTCAAGGTCTGAGAGCAACAGCCAAATTCCTGAGAAATAGAGGAATAAAATTGGCAGATAATATTAAGTCTGATCACCTCACCGACTTCGGTATCCTTGTAGGGACAGACTACTACCATCGATTCATTGGTAGCCCTACTAAATATCAGGGCATAACCATGCTAGATTATGCAGGAGGCAAATTACTCTCAGGCCCAGTATTAACCTGAAGAGACATATGTCTGCAGATAAACAATACCAATAGAAATCTAAATTTGTCAGCTGATTATATTTCTCCAGTAGTATTATACTAAGAAGATTACAGCTGACTATAACAACAGAGGTTAATGTTAATATCATCATTTAAAGATGAAGATGAGTTCATGAGGCCTCAGTGGCAAATCAGTGAACAGTAGCCTAAACAGCTACAAGTCACTGCGACCAATGTCACTGAACCCACTGTAGTCTCAGAACCATACTTGACTTTAATGATGGGCTATTCAATCCTCTGAATCAATTAACTAAATTAAACCCCAATAAATCTGACGACTGATTTTGATACATTTATTATTTAATCAAGATGATTTCCATGGGCCTCAGTGTTTATATATCAGTGACCAGTTACCTGAACAAGCTTCAAGTTATATCTAATATCACTGATCTCACTGCAGTCCCTGAATCATACTTGATCACATTCAGTCTTCTGGGTTAAATAATATGTATTTAGGCTTGAATTTTAGCCATTCAAGAGTTAACAGGGAAATGAAATCGCATTAGACTTCTAACCCCTGCAACTCAAGTACGGGACATCCGTCCTGTACGAACAGATGCACAAATGTGTGATTACTAACTACTAACATCAAATTAATCTAATAATTCGAAGCAGAAGTATCAGTGTTCGTCTGTTCTAAATAGGACTTCGACCTGTGAGCAGCCTCCCGGGGAATTATGTCGGAAAATCCGACACCATTTAATAATATTACATTCAACAAGCAGATAATTTTGCTGCCGTTGTAAACAAGTTACCCATAGAAGTGTAGCTTGTAGTGGAATTTTCTGTCAATAGAAAATAGGATATCATTGGCACATACTATTATAAATTCACCAACTATTTTGTTGGGAATTATTCTTAAATACGTTAGTCTTTGGACTTTTACCATCATAAAAACATCTCATATGAATTAACTTAATTATCAGTATCAAAATAAAGTAAATGTGACCCTTCTATCAGTTACTGACATCTTTCAAAGTGAGGGAGGCATCAGGGAGGAAGGAGAGTCAGCCATTGTTGTTAAGACCAGAGGCGCAGGGGAGCAAATTCAGCTCCTATAATTTCTCTTGGACGAAGTGTAATGGAGATCATATTAGTGCTCTACCATCATCAACGCTCTGTCAACATAATCAAGGAAAGTGTCCTACCGAAACCCATTTATCTAAACATTTCTGGCCAGTTAAATGTTAGGTAGATAAGGGCAAACCGGTTAGAATGCAAACCCACTTCATAATAAAAGGTAATTAAGCCTTGGTCCTTATTATCTAATATA
>WNGS01061674.1:1431182-1442150 GCA_020271785.1 Procambarus virginalis
TAAAACGTTTTGACTTCACGTTTATACTCGTCTGACAAATTCTCAAAACACGTAATTTAAAACATGCCCAAAACAATTAAATGTCGTTTTTAGCACGCTTAGAAAACGTGAAAATGTTAGGTGGGAACACGTCCAGAGGTGCAACATGAGGCGAGGATTAGGATGGACCAGAAGGCAGCACTATGCTTCAGTGTGTGCAGGGGTCATCACGGCCAAAGGTCCAACATGAGGCGGGGAGCAGAGCGGACCAGCAGGCAGCACTATGCTTCAGTGTGTGCAGGGGTCATCACGGCCAAAGGTCCAACATGAGGCGGGGAGCAGAGCGGACCAGCAGGCAGCACTATGCTTCAGTGTGTGCAGGGGTCATCACGGCCAAAGGTCCAACATGAGGCGGGGAGCAGAGCGGACCAGCAGGCAGCACTATGCCTCAATGTGTTCAGGGCTCAACTCAGGAGACAACATGTCTTAGTGCTCTGGCAGTTGTCGCTGCCATTCTTTTAATACACCATGAAACAGAGAGAAGGACAATAATACGACTTTCATAGAGCTTTGAAATCATTCATTACTACAACAAACTCTTTAATTTGTATATTTG
The DNA here is from genome assembly GCA_020271785.1 of Procambarus virginalis. Lineage (NCBI taxonomy): Eukaryota > Metazoa > Arthropoda > Malacostraca > Decapoda > Cambaridae > Procambarus > Procambarus virginalis. Next base: position 1,431,778 of record WNGS01061674.1, read on the forward strand.
GTGGTCTTATAAAATTAGTCAAATAAGTTACATATTTTCTTTCAAATAATTATTAAATATGAACGAGACGTATTTTACCACTTGAATTAAAAAATTACACCATACAACCTGAGGCACATGTATGTGTATACAAATCCTTAATATTAAAAAATAAGGCATTGTTGAAATACGAAAACAAAAGGAATTTCAACAGTTAAATGTATAATTACATCCCAAAACTCACAAGCAGTTACAATTGACTGCAAGAATTAAATAAAACTAAAAATTATTAAAACTCCATGTTTAAGGAAATAGGGTTAAAGTTTATGTTAACTATGAAAATATGGTTTATAATAACAATAAAACCTAACCGAAAATTAAAAATTTAAGCCCCATAAATTACTACCATGGTCAAGTAGAACTGAAGATAAAGAGTTAACTATGCGTTTGGAATATACGAATATGAATATAGGCAAGGAATATACGTATACAAACAAACTGAGCATCATTGTTTAACTAAATCTTCAAAGTTCTTCATCTCCTCGCAGCACAAATAGCACAACATCTCCTCCCTCCTTGCTTAAGGATGAGCAAGCCTGCCGGCAAACAAGATTAATCCCGAGTGCTGATCTCTAATGATGAAGAAGAAGGGATGGTCAGCAGTGAAGCGCGGGGTAGGCGGCGGCCGACTTCTCCATCTAATTACCACAGCTAAAACAGTGGAAAAAGACGATGACATACCACAAGACTGTTTTAGTAAACTCAAATGACCATATACAACACTATACAATTAAAGTGTATGAGCCTATACTCTTATAGCTCACAGTATACGAGCATATACTACAGTATATCCCACATCATATAATTATATTCTACAGTATATAGATTGCAGCATATGCTCATTTACTTGATTATATATCACACAGTATATATGATTATATAAAAACAATGTATCAGTAAATTTATATATAATACAGTATATATCTCACAATATTGGGTCTTACTCGGCAGTATATAACACACATTATATTGTCATATATAACAGCATATAGCTTACATAATATAATCATAATAATTCATTGTGTCGGGGACTGGAAGCCAGAGTGTATTCAAACACGATTGGCTATTATCAAGGTCCCTTTCCCCAACCCCAAGGTCGAAATACTGACCCCGCCCAGGATGCAACCCCACTACAAGTTGACTTATTCCTGAGTACCTACTTACTGCTAGATGAACAGAATCCTTAGGTGAAAGGAAATGTACTCAATCATTTCTGTCCCTCCCTGGATTCAAAGACCTTATATGGTTACATAACTAGCAATATGTAAACATACACAATAAACATAATTGGTCAGCCTGTGTGTCTGTAAAGAAAGCGAGATGTATGGAGCTAGTTTTACCCAACTTTCCAAGATTACACATGGGAGGGAGTGTCATAGGCCAGTTGGGGTCGGCCCCAGTACCATCCTTTAAGAAATATCGGATCTATAGAGACCCCAAATGATTATCATTCAGTCTGAAATTGGAGATGTGTTTTATGTTGAGTTTTCAAAAGATTTTCAGTGCTTTGTAATATTGGAATTGTTGACAGAGAAAGAGAGAGAGAGAGAGAGAGAGAGAGAGAGAGAGAGAGAGAGAGAGAGGAGAGAGAGAGGAGATGGAGAGAGAGAGAGAGAGAGAGAGAGAGAGAGAGAGAGAGAGAGAGAGAGGAGGATGATAGGGAGATGGAAGGAGATTGGGGAGAAGAGAGCAGAGAGGTGAAAAATGGGGTGATTAGGAAAGAGACGGAGAGAGATGAAAAGAGGGGAAGCTGGGGGATGGGAAGGATGAAAATGGGGAAGGGGAAAAAGGTGGACATTAGGACATGTGGAGGGATAGAGATCCAGGCACACCTAGGGATTTATCTAGTACTACATAATATATATCACTATATATATGTGATTCCAACAAATGGTTGAAAGACTGGCAAATGCTTTTTAATATCGAAAAATGCAAGACCTTGCATGTGAAGCATAACAAACCACATCACAACTATCAAATTAACAACATTACTTTACAGCAGATTCATGAAGAAAAGGTCCTTTGAGTTAGAGTTCATCATTCACTGAAAGTTCCACAAGTGGGAGCTGCAGTAAAGGAAGGTAATCATACCCTAGGAATAATCAAGTGTATCTTTGTCATGAAGGAAAAAGGTAGTTATTCCACTGTATAAATCTCTTGGATTACTGTATCCAAGCAAGGAGATGTCATCTTCAGAAAGACATAGCTTATTCAGAGAAAGTGCAACACCAGACAACAAATGCATTCCAGAGCTAAGTCATCTCTCGTACTTCATCTCTCGTACTACTAACGGTTGAGGGCCACAGGGCTAACAACACTGCAAACCAGGCATGACAGGGCAGATCTCACTGAAACTTTTAAAATACTGAACGATTTGGATGATGTTGATCCAGATAACTTCTTCGAAAGGTCAGATGCAACACATAAGGAACAACAATTTCAAGGTCAACAAGCCACAATGTAGGACTGAAAATAGGAGACGGTTTTTAACCCACAGGGTTATACACCCAAGGAACTGCCTACCCGCATAAGCCACAAATTTTAAAATCTGTTGAATTTAAAATCAAGCTAGAAAAAAAATAATCTCCTAATGAAGAGACCTTTGACAAGCCACCTGTTTCCTGTCTTCGTCGAGGCCAATAAAGTTAGTGGCCCTCAAGTTCATTCAGGTAAATTCAAATGTAGTGAAATAAAAAATACTGAAGCTAAACGATATAATGGTTTAAGATGCCAGATATCGTTGCTCTCACGGAGATGAGACTCGAAAATTATATTTAAATGAGGTCGTATTCCCGAGGGGCTACTTAGTGTGGAAACGGGACAGAAAAATTAGGAAAGGATGGAGGAGTTGTCTTGCTGGTGAAAAACATCTGTCTTGCGGTTACCTTGTGTTGATTTCCAGGGTCAAGGTCCCTACTGCCCGGTCTATAATCAGGCCTCCTGGTTGATGGTCTGGTCACCCAGGCTCTTGGACGCGGTTGCTCGCAGCCTGACATATAAATCACAGCCTGGTTGATGAGGTATATTTTGGAGGTGTTTATCGAGTTGAAAACTGTGAGGGGTCGGCCGGTTATGCCCCTCATGTGTAGTGGAAACGTGTTGAACAGTCTCGGGCCTCTGATGTTGATAGAGTTCTCTCTCAGGGTACATATTGCATCTCTGGTTTTCAACGGGGGTGTTCAGCACATCTTGCCATGCCTTCTGGTCTCATGTGATGTTATTTATGTGTGCAGATTTGGAACCAGCCCATCTAATGTTTTCCATGTGTAAATTATTATGTATTTCTCTCCCTGCGCTCTAGAGAATACAGATTTTGTCATTTTAGTTTAATTTAGATGGATTCTAGCAGTAATGGATCTCTGTACGCTCTCCAAGTTGGCAATTTCATCAGCTTTGAAAGGGGGCTCTTATTTGTGCAACAGTATTCCACTCTAGAGAACACTGGCGTCTTGAAAAGTATCATTGGTATGGCATCTCTTTTTTTTTTAAAGATTCTTGTCATTTTTCTTGCAGTTGCGACAGCTACTTTGTTGTATTCTTTAAAGGTAAGGTCTTCTGCCATGGTTACATAAATCCTTTACATTGCTTTTTCGTTATGTGGTATGATTTACTGTGTTTTGTCTCCGTTTTTATTTTTCAGTTTTTTACATAGCGCAGGAGCTGGAACTTCTCATTATATGCCATGTTTTTTCTGACCCAATGAAAAGCCTGATTTATATCAGTTTGGAGGTTTGCTATGTCCTCTATGTTATCTACTCTCATAAAAATCCTAGTGTCATCTTCAAAGGAGGATAAAGTACTATGGTTTTTGTCCTTGTCTATGTCGCATATGAGAATGAGAGAGTACTAGAGCAAGCACAGTACCCTGAGGGACTGAGCTTTTCACGGCTGATAGTTCGGACTTTACTTTGTTGACTATTACACAATGAAATCTGTTAATAAATAAATAATGTAGATACATGTTCCTATTTTTCATATGATTCTTTTGAACGCATTTTGTGTACAATAACACCATGGTCAAATTTGTCGAAAGTTTTTGCGAAATCTGCAAATAACGTCAGGGTTTTGTTTCTCTTCGGAAGGAGCTTTGCTCGTCTTCAGGGTTTTGTGAATCTTCCATGGCATTTAATCCCATGTCATAGTGGTCCAGCAATTGTGATAGGCAAGAACGCCCTGTTCTGAAACCATGTTGTCCAGGGTTATGTAGGTGCTGTGATTCCATTTGTTTTGTGTTCTTACTTCCTATTACTCTTTCAAAGATTTTTATGATATGTGATATTAGTGCTATCGGCCTATAGTTCTGCCTTTATATAATAAGGGACGTTTGATAATGGTTTCTTTACGCTTGATGCGTCTGTTTAAGTAGGTGCGTAGGAGCTAGGCGAGTTATGGGGAGCATTATGCTGCAGAAGTTGGCCTCGAAGACTTCAATAAACCTAACACACTTCTTGTCGTCGACAATGAGAATCCATTGTTCATGATATAATTCAGGAAGGTTATTGTTTTGTCATTCTATTGCAACGTTTTCAGCATTTATTTGACTTTTATCATCATGATAACTTTGTCCTTCTATCCCTCCAGAGTACACTTGCCTTAGCAACAATTGCTCTTCAGATATCTGTTTCTCCATGCGAGAAAAAGGATACATTTACCCCATGACCCAACCAACTCAAACTTTGTACTTTTTACTGAGATATAAGAAACAAACTAAAATATATAATAACCTTCTAAAACTAAAGATGTATAAATACAAATGTCAAATTAATTGAAACATAAAATATGTAAAAACTAACCTGTAGCTGCAGCAGCTTCGCTGCCCACCTCGTTGACCTCCACGAAGGCTTTGTGCAACGCATGAGAAACATACAGGTCGTTGAAGCCTGTGATCCCTATTAAGTTGCAGTTGTTTTGAGAAAACAAGTCCCTAATTCCCATCTGGAGAAAGACAAATTTTAGCAATGTAACTTTGAATGCTGAACATAATTCTATAAATGCATTTAATGTACCAATTTTTTCACAACTTTATAAGACAGCCTTTTTATATTAAACTAACTGTACCCAGCAACAACCACCCTCCCCTGTCCCTCTGTCCACCCCACCATTCCCCCCCTCCCCATCCCCTCGTCCTATCCACCATTCCCCGCTCCCCCATCCCCTCGTCCTCCCCACCATCCCCCACTCCTGTCCCTCGTCCTCCCCACCATTACCTCCTCCCCACCATCCCCCACTCCCCTCGTCCTCCCCACCATCCCCCACTCCTGTCCCCTCGTCCTCCCCACCATTACCTCCTCCCCACCATCCCCCACTCCCCTCGTCCTCCCCACCATCCCCCACTCCTGTCCCCTCGTCCTCCCCACCATTACCTCCTCCCCACCATCCCCCACTCCCCTCGTCCTCCCCAACATCCCCCACTCCCCTCGTCCTCCCCACCATTCCGCACTCCCCTGTCCCCATGTCCTTCCCACCATTCTCCACTCCCCCCATCCCCCTCGTCCTCCCCATGAAGCGTCACTCCCTCGTCAAATGTGTTCCCAAATGATCTGATGTTCCCATCACTGAAAAATAAGAAGAACAGTTAAAAATACGAATTGAAAAATAATGAAAAAATAACAAAATAAACAATATTCTCGAAATGAATGGTATGGTAAGCACCACAGCTCAATTCCAATGCAATGTCACACAAAATAATTAAACTAAAATGAAAATAAATCGAAATCTATGAAAATTCCATTTATCAATGCAATTGGAAACAATAAAATGGAATGAACAAATCCACAAGGGCCGTGACGAGGATTCGAATCTGCGTCCGAGAGCATCCCAGACGCTGCCTTAATTGACTGAGCTACAACATGGTAAAAGGAGTTTAAACCAGGAGTTTCAAAGGAGTTGAAAAAGGAGTGGATTTGTTCATTTGATGCATCACGCAATTGTGATTTCTGTGTGTAATGAAGGAAGGGCGAAGAGGGAGAACGACCTATTGACATAGATCGAGTGTATAGGGGAAGTTGTGTAAAACCCTGGTTTGTGCCTCGGACAGGCTGCAGGATCCAGTAAGTTCAGTAAAACTTCAGTAGATTAGCCAAGGACTGAGAGGATGTCCATGTAATATTTTATATTCCATTTTGGTAGAATTGTGGTAATTATTTCATTGTTGATCGTCCGTGGGACGGAGTGATATTATTCCATGTGTAATCTTGCAGGTGTGGAATTCCAGTACTGAGCGCTCTGGTTAGTGTCAGTGTGTAATGTCAGAGATTTCTGGCAATTGATTATTGTGGAGTAATACCAGATTGTGGTGTTAATATAATTTCTTGTTTTGCTCTCAGGGGCCGTAACAAGTGTGACAGAAATATTTATATATATATATATATATATATATATATATATATATAATATATATATATATATATATATATATATATGTATATATATATACATATATATATACATATATATATATATATACATATATATGTGACGGTAACGAGTTGGAAATGGTGGTCGGCAGTCTTCCAACTAGCAGGTGTCAGTGCTGGGCCACATATTAAATATTAAAAAAAAAAGAAAAGGAAAAAAAAGAGAAAAAAAAGAATGACTGCGTGGTTGGTAATCTGTGGTAAGGTAAGAAACAAAACACAATAATAAACAATTTACTTTAATAACAATAAAAAACAAAGTGAAGTAAATGCAAAATCTTGGCTTAATGGTAAAAAATGTCAAGTGGAAAAATAAATAAACATGAAAATAGAGTACGTTAATGGGGGAGGAGAATTGACATACAAAGGTAAATAAAATATGAATGCTGGAATATATGCACTAACTATAAACCTCTATTTGACCACACAAGGTGAGTCACTTAGGTGTTCATAGCTTGAGAGCACACGATATTCTGACTGGCAGAAACGCAAGGGACTCCAACAATAACTGGCAATGACTTGTGATTGGCGAGGAACCGGAGTGGCGTGTTGGTTGGCGGCCAATGAGTAAGCTGGATAGCCGAAGTCGCTAGTTAGGCAGTTGAAGGGTTCGGGGCGTCGACCAGGTGCTGGAGTGCGGGGAAGGAGGGAGTTGAGGTGCATGTGGCTGTCTTGATATATACGTTTAGCCACTACAAAACGTATCTTGTATATTGTTGAGGACGTGATGAAATACGAAAATAGCAGGCTAAATCTCTGATAAGAGATTATCGTCACAACTCTCCCCGAAGCCTGCTGTTTCGGGTGAGTCATGTTCACTGGAGGTAGAGTGGGAGGTGGAGCTGCCTCTACCTCATGCACTCTGGAGAGGGCGTCAGCGATGATGTTATCAGGCCCCTTGATGTAGCAGATCTTTAAATTGAAGCCTTGAAGATATAAAGCCCATCGCAGCAGACGTTGGTTATTAAATTGGGCTTGATGTAAGAATCTCAGAGGGTTGTGGTCCGAATAGATGGTAGTGGACCTAGCACCGTGCAGATATGGTGCAAAGTGTTGTAAGCTCAGGACGATGGACAGGAGTTCCTTCTCTATAGTACTGTAGTTCTTCTGATGAGGCTTCAACTTGCAACTGTAGTAGCTGACAGGTAGAACCTCCTCGCCTCGCTGCTGCATTAAGACACTTCCGATGCCGGTACCACTGGCGTCGACATGGAGGATGAAAGGCTTCTTGATATCTGGTGAGGCGAGAATGGGATTAGAACAGAGGAGGAATTTGAGTTGTTGAATGCAACGGTTTGCTCTCTGGTCCAATTATACCGTTGCTTGGGACTGGTTAAGGTGATTAATGGGGTTGCAACAGTGCTAAAATTCTTCACAAACCTACGGTAATAGGAAGCAAGACCAAGGAAGCGCAGGAGCTGCTTCCTGGTAGTAGGCTGTGGATACTGTTGGATTGCTTGAATGTGAATGTTTAACGGAGCCAGGCTGCCACTCCCTATAACATGACCCAGGTACCGCACTTTACCTTTCGCGAAGGTGGACTTGCCCAGATTGATGGTGAGGCCGGCTTTCAGGAGCTTGTAGAACAATCGTTGTAGCTGGAGCAGGTGTTCGCTCCAGGTGTTGGATGCTACCACGATGTCGTCCAAATAGGCGTAGGTGTTGTCCAAGCCCTGGATGACGCGGTTGACAGCTCTCTGAAAGGTGGCTGGGGCATTGCAGAGTCCAAAGGGAAGGCGATTGTACCTGTAGAGACCAAACGGGGTTATAAAGGCGGACAGTACCTTAGCTCGCTCCGTTAAACTCACCTGGTAGTAGCCCTTTAGTAAGTCTACCTGAGACAGGTAGCGGGCATTACCAATGGCATCCAAATGTCGTCTATCCTGGGTATTGGGTAGGCGTCCTTCACTGTGACCTGGTTCAACTTCCTATAATCCGTACACAGACGGATTTTGCCGTGAGGTTTGGGTACCAGGATGCATGGTGAGGCCCAGGGGGACTCACAGGGGGTAGCCAGTCCATGGTCCAAGAGATACTGTACCTCAGCCCGCATGACTTCCGTTTTGCTCGGGCTGATTCGGTAGAATGGTTGGCGAATCGGCTGGGTGTCAGGTAGCAGTTGGATGTCGTGCTGAGTCACAGTACACTCTTGGGGATCATCTCGAAACAACTCTTGATGTTCTCTGACGAGTTTGATTAGTGGAGCACTATTATCGTCCTGAAAATGATGTTGAAGGTTAGTAAGGATTTCTGAGTTAGAGAGCGCTGTCTCAGTGTCAGTGCTCTCGGAAGGAGAAGCAGGGAAGGTCTCACTGTGGCTGTATGGACCTGTAAATGAGGTGAAATTGGTTAACACAGTGGGAGGAACCCCATGGTAGGGCTTGAGTAAATTAATGTGGCACAGCTGGGTCTTCCGCCGCCTATCGGGGGTCTCGAGAACGTAGTTGAAGTTGTTCCGGCACTCCTTAACACGGTAGGGTCCTGAGAACCTGTTCTGTAAAGGAGAACCTGGGATAGGGAAATAGGCAAGCACTAAGTCTCCTGGTGTAAACTTCCTTACTTTACAGTGCTGGTCGTAACGAGTCTTCATCCTCTCCTGGGCTTTCTGTAGGTTGTTGCTGGCAAAGGAATGGACCCTCTCTAGAATGTGTCGGAGATTTTGAAGATACTGGGGCACATTCTGATGCTCACTGAAGGTGTCATCACGTAGAGAATCCTTGAAAGCCTTGAGAGGTGTACGGCACTTACGTCCGTAGAGCATCTCATAAGGAGATACTCCTAGTGACTCGTTGGGAAGACTTCTGAAAATACACATGATGAGATCAATTTGCCTATCCCAATCCTTTGAGGTCTCATTACAGAACTTTTTTAAGAGTGCCTTGATGGTTTGATGACTACGCTCGAGAGAACCCTGTGAAGCAGGATGATAGGGGCTGGACAGTACCTGTTTGATGTTGAACTCCTCCAGAGTCCGTTTGAAGAGATCACTGGTGAAGTTGGTGCCACAGTCGCTCTGAATCTCCCTCGGAAATCCATACTGGGTGAAGATTTTCAGTAGATTCTTCACCACTGTAGCAGCTGTAATATTTTTCACTGGAACTGCTATCGGAAATCTGGTGGTAGGACACAGGATGGTTAAGATATATGCATTGCCTGCACTGGTCCGAGGCAAAGGACCAACGCAGTCGATAATGAGCTTGTGGAACGGTTCCTCAGGCACCTGGATGGGTATCAGTGGTGCTCTGGGAATGGAAACGTTCGGTTTCCCGGCTAACTGACACACGTGGCATAATTTGACATGAGATTTGACGTCGTTTACCATACCTGGCCAGTAGTAGTCTTGTCGAATTCCATGGTAAGTCTTGTTGAACCCATAGTGTGACAAAGCGCCGTGGGCCAGGTGTAGAATCGTGGGCCGCAGGCTGGTAGGAATCACTAGTTGTTCAACGTCTGCCCAATCGTCCTCGTCCTTCAGTTTACTGGGTCTATACCTGCGATAGAGTATTTCGTTCTCCATAAAGAACCCAGGAACACTGTCGGATTGGGTTTCAGCCTGAAAGAATAATGGTGTCAATGTAAGATCATCTCTCTGTAACTTACGGAACTCCACCGCGGTCAGGTTAGGGGGTAGTTTCGAAGGGTCCTGAGGGACAGCGGTAGCAGTAGAGTCGGCTGGCTGTGGACGTGCAGCTTGAGCACGGGTGGTCACCATAACAGGAGGAGAACCTTCATCACTCTCTTGAACCTTTACTGGAAAATGTTCAAAAATCGGGTTATCCACCACAGAGTTGCTTACCTCGGATATGTCCTTGACGATCAGGTTGTTTGGTTGTTGGTCTTCTGCCAAGTCGTTGCCCAGGAGAAGTTGCACTCCAGGCATGGGAAAAGGCTTTTCCCTGACGGCGACTTGGACTTCAC
>WNGS01061674.1:1442175-1462627 GCA_020271785.1 Procambarus virginalis
CTATAGGTATACCTCTGTCTTGAGAAGGCCACTCACTGAGGAGTCATAACTCGACAGAGAATAAACAAATCCACAAGGACCGTGATGAGGGTTCGAACCTACGTCCGGGATGATCCCAGACGCTCCTTAGTCGACTGCGCCACGACATGGTCAAAAGAATTGCAACCGGGAGTGCTACTGCCCTCACACGGATCCTGCTGCCACTCCGTGACACAAACCATACCTGGTTGATACCTGGTTGATGGGGTTCTGGGAGTTCTTCTACTCCCCAAGCCCGGCCCGAGGCCAGGCTCGACTTGTGAGAGTTTGATCCACCAGGCTGTTGCTTGGAGCGGCCCGCAGAGCCACATACCCACCACAGCCCGGCTGATCCGGGACTTCTCTTAGGAAACAGTCCAGTTTTTTCTTGAAGATGTCCACGGTTGTTCCGGCAATATTTCTTATAGTCGCTGGGAGGACGTTGAACAACCGCGGACCTCTGATGTTTATACAGTGTTCTCTGATTGTGCCTATGGCACCTCTGCTCTTCACTGGTTCAATCTTGCATTTTCTTCCATATCGTTCACTCCAGTACGTTGTTATTTTACTGTGTAGATTTGGGACCTGGCCCTCCAGTATTTTCCACGTGTATATTATTTGGTATCTCTCTCGTCTCCTTTCTAGAGAGTACATTTGGAGAGCTTTGAGACGATCCCAATAATTTAGGTGTTTTATCTCGTCTATGCGTGCCGTATATGTTCTCTGTATTCCCTCTATTTCAGCAATCTCTCCTGCTCTGAAGGGGGAAGTGAGTACTGAGCAGTATTCGAGACGGGACAACACAAGTGACTTGAAGAGTACAACCATTGTGATGGATCCCTGGATTTGAAAGTTCTCGTAATCCATCCGATCATTTTTCTGGCTGATGCGATATTTGCTTGGTTATGCTCCCTAAACGTTAGATCGTCGGACATCATTATTCCCAAATCCTTGACATGCTGTTTTTCTACTATGGGAAGATTTGATTGTGTTTTGTACCTTGTATTATGTTTCAGATCCTCATTTTTGCCGTACCTGAGTACCTGAAATTTACTGTTACTGTTAAACATCATATTATTTTCTGCTGCCCAATCGAAAACTTTGTTGACATCTGTTTGTAGTTTTTCAATGTCTTCAGCAGAGGTAATTTTCATGCTGATTTTTGTGTCATCTGCGAAGGATGACACGAAGCTGTGACGTGTATTTTTGTCTATATCAGATATGAGAATAAGGAACAGTAGCGGTGCAAGGACTGTACCTTGAGGTACAGAGCTTTTAACATCGCTTGGACTCGATTTTATCTGATTGACTGTTACTCTTTGTGTTCTGTTCGACAGGAAATTGAGTATCCAGCGTCCTACTTTTCCAGTTATTCCCATTGACCTCATTTTGCGAGCTATCACCCCATGGTCACATTTGTCGAAAGCCTTTGCAAAGTCTGTGTATACAACATCTGCATTTTGCTTTTCTTCTAGGGCTTCTGTGATTTTGTCATAGTGGTTGAGTAACTGTGACAGACAGGATCTTCCCGCTCTAAATCCATGTTGTCCTGGATTGTGCAATTCATTGTTTTCCATAAAACTAGAAATTTGATTCCTAATCACTCTTTCAAACACTTTTATTATGTGTGATGTTAGTGCAACTGGCCTATATTTTTTTGCCAAGGCTTTACTCCCGCCCTTGTGCAACGGAGCTATATCTGCAGATTTAAGTGCTGCTGGTATCTCCCCTGTATCCAGGCTCTTTCTCCATATTACTCCAGTGTTTGACACAATTCCCCCATGCACCCGGGCTCTGTCAACAAGCTGTTCAACCTCTTCGCCCTTACTTCAATACACACATAAATCACAATAGCATGATGCATCAAATGAACAAATCCCCAAGTGCGATTCAAATAAGGGAATTGAGTAAAACCCTGGTTTGTGTCTTGGAGAGGATGCAGGATCCGAGTGAGGGCAGTAGAACGCCCAGTTGCAATTCTTTTGACTATGTCGTGGCGCCATCGACTAAGGCGCGTCTGGGATCATCCCCGACGTTGGTTCGAACCCTCATCACGGCCTTCGTGGATTTGCTCATTTGAAGCATCACACTATTGTGATTTCTGAGTGTATCGGCAGAGAACACTTGGGAGAGTGAGGCTTGCTGCTCTAGGCATTTCTTGAATACCTGATAGTTCTAGCTCATGCAAGGGAGTCTGCCTTATGCACCTAAGGCGACTACTGCAAGCAGAACAATCGGGGAAAAGAAGCAATATGTCACAAATGTGTGGTTATTCTTGCATGACAGTCTGATGATAGATGGAATTACTTGTGTAGATTTCACTTTGCCTCGGACTTACTAGGTTTTTTTGAAGTTCTTGGTGTATTACTGCTCTGAGCCAGTTTATAGGCAATTCAAGGTTATAATCAACTTCTCATTTGAAGGCAGATTCCTGGCTAATTAATGAGCTATATCATGTATTCGAGTTCTTCGGAAAGCTGAAGAATAAGGAGTGACAAGATTGAAGTATAAAAATAAATGAAAGGGTATACCAAGGGAGATGTTCAGAGTGTGTTAAATACATTATCAACGCACAGCAAAACATGAAACAATGGATAACAACAGAATAACTTTTTATTAAAAAAAACTTGAAAAATACTAGCTTGGAAAAAGGGTGTTAACTTAGGGAACAAATTACTGGGTGGCATAATAAACTTGGATTAAACATAATAGCTGGAATGCTTCAGTCATAAGATAGACATACAGTATATCTAAGTAAGTTTCGATCTTAAAAATAGGAGCTGCGTCGCACGAGTCATAAAACTTCCGGCAGTTTCCTTTGTTATTATTATGTGTTAATGGTGTTGAATAACCTTAGAGGTTCCGGTATCCGGTCGACGGCATTAATGCCAATGACACACAAATTATTCTGAAGGAACTTTGGAAATAAATCACAGATTATTGTTCTTGTAGTGAAGACAATATTCATAGAAAAGTCACTGGCATAGACTTGTGCAGATGAATTTAGCCTAGAATGCTTCTAGGAATCAAACCCACATCCCTGAACTCAACAAGCACACCCACTACCGCTGGACCATGATAGTATACTGATTCAATCCCGTCATTTGGTTTCAATACATAATTTATACTAATACAAACTGTAAAGAGCAACTCATATAAGATAATTTACCTCCTTTAGATGATCAACCAGATTAAGTGATTCTTCCAGTTTGAACTTAGGAATAGTGACTTCCGCCTTAATTTGTTTGAGGTCCTTGTCAATATTAAGGAGTTGAACAGTAGCCAGCTTGGCCTCGAGCTCTGCTAGTCCATCCCGCTTGTCAGGCAACACAAACACCATACTTAGCCTTGATCCCTGCAAATACACACAATTTATAGATATAATGTTAATTTTCCTCATATAATTTGGCCATAATACAAGTATATAGAAATATTTATTATTTTGTGAAGCATTAACAACAAAGCGAGAGGCTGACAGATTGTTGTTGTTGTTTAAGATTCGCTACTTGAAACAAAAAGTTCCACGTAGCACGGGCTATGGTAAGCCCATAGTTGGCTGACAGATGCTGACACAGACAGATTATCGGAAATGTGTGGTGCTGTAAGGGTAGAGGTGGACGCACTGCACGAGGACCTTAGGCAGATGAAACACAGTGTCTACCCATCAGAGAAAGCAAAGGAGAACAGCCTAAGGAAGTAATAACTGATACAGTGTATACTCACTCCATCTTGGAGTGTCACGAAAGACAAGGGACATTGGAAGACTTTGACAAGGCTTTCTACAGCTTTCTTAAGGATCTGCAATTAATTCACCACTTTGGAGGATGAGTGGTGCAGGGAGGCTGCAGGTCGCCTGACGGTAAGGCGCTGTAAAAGAAATAATTAAGCGGATTTTGGCTGTAGATGATTGCCAGGAGAAAAATTTAGATATAATTTGTTGTGTCAGAGACGGAAAATAACTTAAGGGTTTGTTATATATAAGTGAGAATATAGGATATTGTTAACAATATGAAAGACAATATAGCTGGAAATAGGAACTGTCCCATTATTTCTATCCCTGCTAAAGGGAATGAAATAGGAAGAGTTATAACTAAGACACTAATTCAGGGTAGGATTCTGATCATATATAACATCCTTCCAAAAAGAGGAGTTGGAAATAAATGGCTGTCTGGAGCACTTAGTCAATTGCCGACTAGGTAATTATTACAAGTGAAATGCAACACAATATTAAATAACTGGAATTCTTCTATGGTAGGAATATATATGCTCAGGATGGGGTTCATTCATTTAGAGCTGGGATTGCTATTTTTGTCAATCATTGGAATCAGTGATGAAAAGTGGTTTGTTTGGGTTTAAAGTAAGTAATTATCAAAAGAAGGCATCAAGGTGGGGTGACTATGTAGCATCATCAAAGGTCCAGGAGATTCAAGAGACGCCAAATATCACTAAGGATGCCAATACGAAAGCAAAAGCGTATAAGGCGAGTGATATCAAGGGTATCTGATTCTTCAAGAATGCTAACGAGGGACAAGTGACAGCGAGGGACAGGTAGGATACAAGACATGCACATCCTGGAAATCAGGACATTCAACAGAGACATGCACGGCTGCAAGAGAGACAATGCAGTTTGGACAATATGGAGCTCGGCGGCGCTCCATAAAGTGCCCGAGAGTTAAACGTGTATGGCCAATACGTAACCTCACCAGAGTCGTTTCCCACTGCCAGTTACAGTGGTAGGAGGAGGGCAAAGGGAACACGCTACCATTAAGAGGATGCAGTATGTTATTAGCAACAGAAGACCAACGACCCTGCCAACATGCATGGATTGAGGAATGAATGACTGGGTAGCAGACGTAATAAGGAATGCCTTTACGGGAAATTGAACAATTGCAGATAGCCTCCTTAGCAGCAGCATTCGTATGCTCATTTAAGGAAACACCAATATGGTTCGGAACCCAGCAAAACTCGACTGTCTTAAATCTGCTGGAGATAAGAAGCAACTAATGTTGTATTTCGGCCACCATAGATGGACTGGATTAAAAAATTTGTGAGCACTTTGGCCTGGGTTCGTATCCTGGCCAGGGAGGACTGACTGGGTGCCAATCTTTTACTATAGCCTCTGTTCACCCAGCAGTGAATGGGTATTTGGTTGTTAAACGAGTTGGCAGGTCATTACAGATACTCTGTAAATACTCTGTAAGACATGGCCAATTGTCTAATGCTTTGTTTGTTCATTTGTCAGACAATTCTCACCAAATTGATTGGAAGATAGCTTCTTCAATAACGAATTGTAAAAGCACTTTCAATAGTAAAATAATTGAATCTGCTTTAATACAGATTACAAAAGAATGTAATTTGAACATTAGCAGTGGTTTACATATCACTCTTCTTTCTGCTTGGTCTTGAAGGAAGCCGGCTTCGAGTGAAAGGGGGGCTGTGACGATCTCTGTCTGGGACCCGTAGGTGCGGGACCAGGACGTCCACCTCCCGGGGCTCGTGAGGCCCAGGCTCTGCTTCAGGAGGCTGGGGTCGTTCTTGCCCTTGTTGGGGTGGTTCTTCTCCGGCCCCGTCCCTGGTGGTCTCCGGGTTTGAATGTTTCTGTGCCCTTCTTCACCAACTTCGAGGTCAACCCCAGAACTCACAGTTCCTACGACGGCGCTGGAACCAATCGTACTGGCGTTCGCCTTTCCATTGGGGATTTTCGGCGCAGTGGAGAAGGAGGACCTGCTGCCTGGGTAACAGCTTCTCTTCCATATCAACCTTCCCTGGCTTTGCGCCCTAGTGAGGCCACTCCAGAGCACAACACTATAGCCTCCTGAGACTGATGGATGCCTACTACTACTACTATATAACTTAGATCCATTTTTGATAGATCAATTAAAGGGTGATTTGAGAAGGATCATTGATACACATTTGTCTCACTAATTCATTGTTAATATTTACTATCTTATGCTATTATTATCCATGTATGGGCCTATTGATGCAGTTCTTATTTTTTGGGCCCATAAACCATTAGTGGGTATAAATAGGAGTTGCCTCGTATGGGCCAATAGGCCTTCTGCAGTTCTTATGCGACTTTTATTTATATCCACCTAATTTCCATTCATTTTTCATTGTACCTCACTTCACTTCACCTCTCTCTCCTGTCTATATATATGTCAAATACTTAACTTGTAAATCTTTCCTTCTGAAGATGTATTAATATATGAAAGTACTTAAGGAAATTCCTGTTTCAATTCTTCCTCCGTGGTCTGACACTGTCACATTTTTCATCACCTGTTAATTTTCATGATTTACACACACACACACACACACACACACACACACACACACACACACACACACACACACACACACACACACACACACACACGCACACACACACACACACACACTCCCTCCCATCTGACCTGAAGTGACATCTCTGCCCCCTCCCACCCCACCAGTTTCCCAGGCATCCTCTCCCCTACAAACACACACACACTCTCTCTCCTTATCTCGCTCCATCTCTCCCTCTCTCTCTCCTCTCTCTCTCTCTCTCTCTCTCTCTCTCTCTCTCTCTCTCTCTCTTCTCTCTCTCACCCCGCTTGCCCTCCTCCTGACAAATCCTATCACAGCATAAAAGGAACAGGGGCAAGCATGATGGCCAGAGGAAACAGGGGAACAGGAAAAAGTCAAGGTGATGAAATGAAGGAAATGTTCACCCAGTTTGTGGAGGCGAACCACAAACTGGGCGAACATTTATATACACAAGTTTTAAATATCAGGAATATCTTTTTTCAGTTTTATTAAACAATAGAGATTTTATACAAAATTTGAAAATATCCTGAGTTACTTTACAATTTATTGAAATATTTTTTTATTTTTTTTTTATAAAACTATAATATCAATATAGCTATAGGTTAAGTAGTAATTGTAATTAAGAAGCAATAAAATGTTTATCTTCAAAAACTAAGACGGTTAGGTTAGGTCGTGGTTTTCTATTCAGCTTTTCAGGTAAACTCAAATATTCACAAAATATTTGAGAGTACGATTTAATACTAAGTGTAAATAAGTACAATTCCTGACTGTCATACATATTACATAATTGCACTTATGGGGCTGTTACATTTGCCTCTCCATTTTTGGAGGACAGGGTGGCATTGTTGCAAATTCCCAAACTAGACTGCAAGCTCTACTTGATTCACTCGCTGCTAAAAACATTGAATGTGGTCTTACCTCTATAAGTAAATCCAGAGCTCTCCATCCCGAAGAGAAAGCTCATGTCCCTCAAACTTTCAAGGTCATTAACCAGAACATTGGAAGTTTGAATTAGTTGAAGTTAAATTAGACCTTGGTATCCCCATCTCTACTGTCAAGACTATACTGTTCCAAACACACAGGTCTGATAGGAGAGAAATTACTGACTCCCAACGACCTGAAAGCACCAGAATAAAAAGTTATGATTTGTTCAGATCTAAAACCTACATTTCTGGGCAGCACAAAACGTCCACGAGACTGTACGACACAGTGGTTGGTAGGATCAGGTTGGGTTACCATTACCTGTGGCAGGTGGCTACAGATGATGAATCTCCCAATCACGAGCACTCCAGGTGCAAACTCTTTGAGCAGGAACTGAGGCATGATCTCGCACACTACATCACCGAATATAGTGTGTAGTGTAGTGTGTGAATGTACATCACATAATAGTTATCAGACCATTCAGACCCGTTGGCATGAGGTACCTCGAGCTTTGCAATTACTTTATTCATTCTCGTATCCTTGAGGATATCCTCATAATTCACCCAAATTTGCCAATGCAAGCTACTGAACATATGGCCCTGTAGGACTAACCATCCTGCGAGATAGAGACTCAGTATCACTGCTGCCTTATTCACTCTAGTGTTCATGATATCATCATAATGCACCGAGAGTTTGCCAGTGCAGACTACTTATCACATGCCTCTGTATGACTAACCATCCTCTGTGATGGGGATTTTTAGCTTCACTTAGCTAGTTTTTTTAAACACTCTGTACTCCGCTTTAAATAGTCTAGGGTAGCTTCGGAAATGCAAGTATACCGAAAAGTGATAATAATAAAAACAAAAACAGATGACCAGACTATTATTAGCAGGCCAGGATCGCCTTCCTAAAGCTCATCTTTTGGCTTACACTAGTAGTTTATCCTGAAACACGATCCATTTAAGAGCTTTACAACCAGGTCTGCAATTACACACAGAATTCACAATAGCGTGATGCATCAAATGAATAAATCCACAAGGGCAACCCTCGAACCCTCGTCACGGGTCTTGTGGATTTGTTCAGGTCTGCAATTTCTGCTAAGAAACCTGTGAGCAAAAAATATGAACAAGTGCCCAATCACCGCTACTTGCTTTGGGCTCGAACCCAGGACGTATGACAGGGAACTCAACCCTTGTACAACTCGAGGTATGACCTGAATGTTAAGTAGCAATTTCATGAGACATTACACACCTTATAGTTCATTGCAAGAAGAGTTGCTCCAAGATCTTTGTTGTGTTGCATACGAAATTTCTTCTTGATATGCATCATTGGCACCTTTATGCTCTCACTCTCCGATAACCAAAACTTGCCATCATGGGTATCAGTGGTCTTGAACTGCTCTTCCCATAGTCCTTTGAAGTAGACTGCATTGACCAGCACCATCGCTGTTAAACTATCCAATATTCCTGAAATGGAGGACAAAACTATTAACATCCTCAGCTGGTTGCCAACTGTCACGGTAAAAGAATGAACAAGAACTGAAGCTAAGAGAGCAGTTCAGGACGAGAATGGTAACGTCAACCAACATCAGCCAAGTGGATTGCTCTAGGATGTTTTAACGAGACCTTTTTTCCCCTATAGACGAAAACAATTTAAACACAGGACTAACACCACCATTAAATTAGCCAATGATATTAAAATTAGGCGAGTTTTAGGTATTTCCAGAACATGCGGACCACGACAGTAGACCTCTACAGACTCAGTAAACTGTAAGAAAATTAGTAGATACAGTTCAATGATAAGTATTTGGAGCTAAATCTGGGAAACCAAATTAAAAGTAGAGATATCACCTAAAACAGTGAAATTGGGAAATCATATTGTGAAAAGGATCTACAGATTGACGAGAAGTAAGGATCTAAGATTCACGAGAAGTAAGGATCTGAGAGTCAAAAGAAGTAAGGATCTAAGAGTCATGAGAAGTAAGGATCTAAGTGTCATGAGAAGTAAGGATCTGAGAGTCAAAAGAAGTAAGGATCTAAGTGTCATGAGAAGTAAGGATCTAAGACTCACGAGAAGTAAGGATCTAAGACTCACGAGAAGTAAGGATCTAAGAGTCATGAGAAGTAAGGATCTAAGACTCACGAGAAGTAAGGATCTAAGATTCACGAGAAGTAAGGATATAAGACTCACGAGAAGTAAGGATCTAAGATTCACGAGAAGTAAGGATCTGAGAGTCAAAAGAAGGATCTAAGAGTCATGAGAAGTAACAGCTGGAATGACAGCCCATGTAAGACAGTCCATGTAAGACAGCCCATGTAAGACAGCCCATGTAAGACAGCCCATGTAAGACAGCCCTTGTAAGTCAGACCGTGTAAGACAGTCCGTGTAAGACAGTCCATGTAAGACAGCCCATGTAAGACAGTCCATGTAAGACAGCCCATGTAAGAAAGCCCATGTAAGACAGTCCATGTAAGACAGCCCATGTAAGACAGCCCATGTAAGACAGCCCATGTAAGACAGTCCATGTAAGACAGTCCATGTAAGAAAGCCCATGTAAGACAGCCCATGTAAGACAGTCCATGTAAGACAGCCCATGTAAGACAGCCCTTGTAAGTCAGACCGTGTAAGACAGTCCATGTAAGACAGCCCATGTAAGACGGTCCATGCATGTAAGACAGTCCATGTAAGAAAGCCCATGTAAGACAGCCCATGTAAGACAGTCCATGTAAGACAGTCCATGTAAGAAAGCCCATGTAAGACAGCCCATGTAAGACAGCCCATGTAAGACAGCCCTTGTAAGTCAGGCCGTGTAAGACAGCCCACGTAAGACAGCCCATGTAAGGCAGTCCATGTAAGACAGCCCATGTAAGACAGCCCATGTAATACAGCCCATGTAAGACAGTCCATGTAAGACAGCCCATGTAAGACAGCCCATGTAAGACAGCCCATGTAAGACAGCCCTTGTAAGTCAGACCGTGTAAGACAGTCCATGTAAGGCAGCCCGTGTAAGACAGTCCATGTAAGACAGCCCATTTAAGACAGCCCGTGTAAGACAGTCCATGTAAGACAGCCCATGTAAGACAGCCCATGTAAGACAGTCCATGTAAGTAAGCCCTTGTAAGTCAGACCATGTAAGACAGCCCGTGTAAGGCAGCCCGTGTAAGACAGCACATGTTAAACAGCCCGTGTAAAACAGCACGTATAAGATAGGTCGTGGCTAATACTGTACAATCTGAGCCACCCAACTGGAAGTTAGATGTAAATTATAATAACTAATCAGAAATGGATGAATAGGTTAATCCCGGCCATTAGGTTCCTCTCTTGCGAATTACGACTTTAAAATAATACATTTATTTTTAAAAATATATAAAATTGGATTAAAAATATGAGAAATTTATATTTATATTATTTTTAACAAACACTGGTTCGGAAACATGATTGTAGATTTGGGTATCATTTATAAATCATTTCCGCAGCTGCTTCAAGGAAAGCCTTCAAACACAGGTTGGGTGAGTACACGAATAGGAAGTGAGTGATAGAAACTGGAGTCGAGTTGCAAGATAAAGGACTGGTGCTGATGCAGGAGATGTCGCTGAGGACCGGGGCCTTCACGAGAATATGGTAGGCTGAGCTGGTGGCCCTCCACGAGTATATTGTAGGCTGGGCTTATGGACCTCCAAGAGTATATGGTAGGCTGGACTTATGGACCTCCACGAGTATATGGTAGGCTGGGCTGATGGCCCTCCACGAGTATATGGTAGGCTGGGCTTATGGACCTCCACGAATATATGGTAGGCCGGGCAGATACCCTTCACGAGTACATGGTACTCGAGTACATACTTTGCTGATGGCCCTCCACGAGTATATGGTAGGCTGGGCTTATGGAACTCCAAGATTATGTGGTAGGCTGGGCTGATGGCCCTTCACGAGTATATGGTTGGCTGAGCTGATGGCCCTCCACGAATATATGGTAGGCTGGGCTGATGGTCCTCCACGAGTATATGGTAGGCTGGGCTGATGACCCTTCATGAGTATATGGTAGGCTTTGCTGATGGCCCTTCACGAGTATATGGTAAACTGGGCTGATAGCCCTTATGACGGTGTCCCACCCCTATATTTCTCCTTCCTCCGCTTAAAGAGTCATATCTCCATAACCTGAGCGTTCTCTGATATCCAGGGAACATTTTCATGTGTGTGAGAGTGTGGAGGGTTATCGGTTTAGCTGTAAAATTGCCATTTAATTTTAATTATGCAAGGTGCTTACGCCCTTTTGAGGCACAAGATGGCGCCGAGCCATTTTGTTTCCCCTCCAAAGCGTCGCGACACCTTCCGGCACCTGATTGGCCACGTCAGGTCACGTGACGGAAGTGACCAATGATGAGGGACCTCGGGCGGTGTGACGTCACAAGGCAGAGGACCCCAGGGGCGGTTGACGCCTGGGCGGGAGAGTACATCACGGACCATCACAGAGTGAGGACGCGATCCAGTGAGCTCCAGATCTAGAGGCCAGAGAGCCCCTACCAGTGGACTTAAGCATCGCTTTGACATTGCAGACATCCCGTGGAGTGCCAAGAAGCAAGGATTGACCGGGCTAGAGAGCCAAGAGCTCTATTATCAAGAGTCTGTAGCAAGCATGAACGTTGGGCTGGAGACGTCTGGGACGCCCAGCGGACGACGTTCTACATATCAAGTGAGTAGCGACGGCTGGGCCGAATCTACTGGAAGTGAGGCAAGGGGAAGCTGTACTGGACTGCAAATTGGATATACAGTGCCAGCGAGAGGAGGAGGAGGACGACGGCGCAGGTACCTGGCTCCAGTACCCCAAAGAAGAGGAGGAGGAGTACCATACCTGCCGGGTGTGAGGACGGCGAGGACGCGCTACTACAAGGACGACTGAGGAACTTGTGTGTGTGTGGGAACTGATCAACGGAAGAGTCGGCTTCGTAATGGAAGGAAGTAAGGTAGATAATTATCCCTCTCTTTACCCCTTTGATCTAGGCGAGCTAGGATATTCTGTATGTCCTGAACATTTATTGTCTATGTGATAGCATTAGGCTAGGAGCCAAGGAGCACATGCAGGCATGAATTGGTGGTGGAACATGAATATGTAGATGCGGTGACGTTAGTTTATCTGGGACTAAAGGCAGGTTCAGGTGTGATACAGGTAGACTTGAACCTCTCCACTCACTAGGGGTATGGATAAGGCCAGCCCTTAGTAGACTGGGGGGAGCCCCGGGGCAGGCAGTGGCGCCAGGTATGGAGGGACGAAGACCCGTGGGAACGACCCTCAACCATATAAGGTAGGGGGGGAGAACCTTGACGGTGGCGACCTTGCCAAGATCATCCAACAATTGTGTGACAAAGGTTTGCAAGTGCAGTGACGAGTGTACTAAGGTCGTCATTGGTCTCGGTTTACACTGCTCGCTAGTGTACTCCCTTGCATATGGTTACTCAATAGCCTAGAGATGGAGGGTGATAGAGTGAAAAGGTTTATTGAGTCGAGGGAGGAGCAGGTGCTGGAAGAGTGCACCAAGGCCCAGCTGCAGCTGGTGGCGGACCACTTTGGTTTGAGGTTCAGGTCCTCCAAGGTGGCAGAGTGGCGGATTGAGATCATAGCTCAGCTCAAAGCCCGAGAGGAAGCCTCCAGGGAAGTACTATCTCAAGCACCTGCCAGTGTTGGTGGGAACCGGAGCGATGAAGGAAGCAGCAGGGGGATCCAGCGGTAGCAGCAGGAGGCGTATAAAGCTGGAGTTAATGAAGATACAGCTTGAGGCCCAGCTGAAGCGAGAGGAGCGCGAAGCTCAGCTGGACCGTGAGTGCGAAGCCCAGCTGAAGCGAGAGGAGCGCGAAGCTCAGCTGAAGGGAGAGGGACGTGAGCGTGAAGCCCTGCTGGAACAAGAGGAGCGCGAAGCTCAGCTGAAGTGAGAGGAGCGTGAGCGCGAAGCCCAGCTGAAGATAGAGGAGCGCGAAGCCCAACTGCAACAAGAGGAAGGAGAAAGACAGCTGCGACGGGAGGAAATAAAGGTGAAGAAGGAGGTCGAGTTGAGTCGGGTTGAGCGCGGGCTGCCCTCGACGCCTGCACGGCGGAATGACATCAAGGACCAGGAGCATGATCTACCTACCTTTGACCCTCTAGAGGCTGAGGCTTTCTTTGACCATTTTGAGAGGATAGCGACGTTAAAGGAATGGCCAGAAGAGGACTGGGCTGCGTTAGTGCAGAGTAGATTAACTGGGGAGGCCAGAGAGGCTTATAACATGTTGAACATCGAGGAGTGCGCCATATACGACACGATCAAGAAAGCGGTGCTCCAGTCGTATAGACTAACCCCGGAGGTCTACAGGAGACAGGAGACGCTTCCGTGAGTGCACCAGTGTGGCCGGGAGGTTATATGCTGAGACTGCTCAAGACATGGAGCGCAGGTTCCTACAATGGCTGAAGGCCGAAGAGGTAGAGACAATGGAGAAGCCGAGGCAGTTGATTGTTATGGAAAAATTCATGTCGATGCTCCGTCCGGAACTCAAGGTCAGAATAAAGGAGGCAGGCATTAAAGACCTTAAGGCTGCTGCAGACAGAACCGACATGATGGAGGAGGCATTGAGTTCTCTGAGGGAGTGTCGACCCAGACGGCCAGTTCAGCAGGAAGATGACCGCTCGTGGTGGAGCTATGGAGATGTGAAGGGTGGATACAGATTAGGTGTGTCGCACCACTCAAGTGACAAGACCCAAGCCCAAGTGAGCCTGCGGGAACCCATGAGGAAGTCTCAGAGTGGCAATACGAGTAAGAGCTATGGTGCAAGCAGCTCGAACCGAGAGTACGTATCTGGGAGTTCTGAGAGGACTCGGAGCACGACAACCCAGCAAGGTGACCGGGAGAGGTCTGCCCAGAGTAGGACCATGTTACAACTGTGGTGTGAAGGGACATTATGCTCGAGAGTGTGACAAGCACCAGAAGACAGTAGGGCTGATGTTGGAAGAAGAGAGGGTAGTTACCCATACCCTATACTATATACTTAATGATTCCAATGTAAATGGTTGGGAGGTAAAGTTGGGAGAGCATCCTTTCGTTTTCGGGGGTATAGTGAGGTTTGGGAATTCAGACCCTGTGGAAGTTGCGGTGCTTCGCGATACGGGTGCTGACATGAGCATGGCAGCCAAGGCTATTCTGCCCGAGGATTTTGATGAGTCACCTGTGGGAGTAGTGAGACTACGCAGTGTGGGGCAAGTATGCAGGTTACCACTTCACGAGGTGCAGCTGGTTGCCGACTATGACGTCGAAAATGCCATCGTAGCTGTAGCCCCAAAATTACTCCTGAAACATGTCCAGATGGTCCTGGGCAACGACTTGGGTGGATGCAGCATACAACCTGATTGGGCCAGGAGTGCCTATGTATCAGGCAGTGGTGAAACTATATCGGGGAAGGTACTGGTTGACTCAGGTAGTAGTGTGGGAGCCGACCGCGCCGATGATGACATCACCAGGGAGGACGACGACAAGGGCGAGTGTGCAGAGGTCGTCGGAGGTCGTGGAGAACCCCTGACGAGGACCTGCTACTGAGCCTAATGATACACGTGGAGGAGTGGCGAGGAGCAGCAGCAGTACAGGCGCCTGGGGCGGTGGAAGAGCTGCAGGCCGCACTCCCTCCACCTGGAGGTGTGAGCAAGGTGAGCTCAGAGAGTGAACGAGCGGCTGTGAGGGACAGAGTGGAGGAGCCACGACGCAATGTACCCTACGCCAGCCGGGAAACTAGTGGTAGAGGTAAAAAGAACCACTGTGGTGGGGTGAGCCACAGTGAGGTAATTAGGCACGACCGCAAACCTAGGGAGATGTCTACAGTGAAGAGGCTTTCGTGGAGGAATGAAGATGTTCGTCGAGAACAGTGGAATGGATGGGATTGGAATGACAGGAATAAGAAGAATGCAGGGAAAAGGTACACTCAGGGTGGGCGCCAGCCTAGCCCGAGGGGCACTGGGTCAACGCAAAAGCCTAGTGTGGAAGAGAAGTTGCTAGATGAAGAACAGGTAATAAGTGTCGCCGTGAGGAGACAGCGCACTTACGGGAGAAGAGGAACCAAAAAGAGAGAAGAGTGGTGAAGGGAAGAGTGTGAAAGAAAGCAAAGAGTACCTGCAGGACGCAGTAGAGGTGCAGGAGTATCTCAGAGTGCACAGCGTATTGGGGCACTACATACACGAAGTTTTATAGGGATGATGAGTCGCGGGTGCGTACTTGGGGACACGGAAGGAGGTCTCCTTATAGGTGTTCTGCACCAATAAGCACACTCACACCTGGTCCCATGTGAAGTGGAGGAGTAATGCGAGTGACTGGCGAGGTGGTACGAGCCACGTCACTGACTGGAGGAAAGGCACGCCAGAAAGAAGAGGGGAAAGAATACAAGAATCATGAGTGCTCTCCATTAGATATGACTCATTTTAAGGGAAGGGGTATGTAACAGTGTCCCACCCCTATATTTCTCCTTCCTCTGCTTAAAGAGTCATATCTCCATAACCTGGGCATTCTCTGATATCCAGGGAACATTTTCATATCATTATGATATGAAAATGTTACTTTCATTAAAGTAACTTGGTAATTGTTTTTTGTAATCATTTATTGTAATTAATTAATAGTATAATTGTTTTATAAGCATCTACCTCAGTATCATAGTAAAATCATCCACATTAATATACTCTCATCCTGTTTATTTTTACACTTAGATTTATATTAGAGTAAATTTCAAGTTTTACTTAGATTTACATGTCATCTTTTTTCGGAATTATCTATTTGAGCTCACTCTGTTTTCTTAGGTTCATACCAATTATAGGATTTTAATTAACCATTATTAAGCTAATTATCTTCAAGATCATTTACTTTAGAATTATTACCTTTCTTAATATTATTTATTTTTACACTTATATTATTTTTTATTTTACATTTACATTATCAGTCTCTACTGATTTTTTGTTTTTTAATTGTTACTATTTTATTGTATTTGCTTTTATTCTTGTGTTTTGCTATATCTTGTATCGTGATCCCTCTGCATCTCTATGCACACTGATATTGATCCTGATCAAAATCTTCTGTCTCATATCTACACCAACCAGCACATTGATCATCATTATTGCAAGTATTTCACAGCACACCAGGCTAAAAACAAACTCCAAAATAACACCTGTTTATCAGTTTACAACCAAAATGTTAAATCACTTGGTAAACATTTTGACGATTTAAATGCATTACTCACAGCACTAGGTACTAACTTATCGTTCATTATTTTAACAGAAACTTGGCTAAATAAAGACTATACCCAACTCTACAACTTAGCTGGTTACAAAGCCATTCATAACTGTAGGCCTAATAAAAAAGGTGGTGGCACAGCTATATATTACCGAGATACATTTATCTGCAACAGTGTTATTAGTGACAGAGATGACTACTGCGAATATACTTTTGCTCAGTTTACAATTAAATCCCTTAAATCCTCTTTGACTATTGGAGCCATCTATAGATTTCCCAATACTAACATAGCTTCTTTCTCAGACAACCTAAGGAATCTTATTATTAACAACAATCTCAACAAAACCACATCATTCTGGGAGGAGACTTTAATATTGACCTGGGTCAACAAAATTGCTCTCAAGTTGACTATTTCCTCAACAGCATGAACTCCTGTATGCTAATCCCCACAATCACCAAACCTACCCGAGTCACTCAAACATCAGCCACTACCTTGGATCACATATGGACAAACATAACAGCTCCCCTTGTATCTGGTATAATCTACGACAGAACAACTGACCACTATCCTACCTTTCTCATAGCGAACATGGACATAACACCACCAAAAAGCAAGAAACTTTCATTCAGGCTACACAGTGAATCAGCTTTAGGCAATCTTACAGATGCACTTCACAATATTAACTGGGATTCTGAATTCAATAATACCCAGGATATAAATTCATTAGCTAACCTCTTCCTCTCCAAAACTCTTAGCCTCTACAACCTTCATTGTCCCCTTCTTACCAAGCAAGTAACTGACAAAAGATTAAACAATCCATGGCTCACAAGTGGCATTCTCAACTCAATCAACAAGAAACATGAATATGAAAAGAAACTTAGGATTGGCTTAGTTTCAAGGGAAGTAGCTAAAAGGTACTCATCAATGCTTACCAGTATCATAAGAAAGGCAAAACTTGCATATTATGTGAATAGATTCAGTGAAGCAAAAGGCAATATGAAAAGCACTTGGAAAACCATCTCTAGTATCCTAGGAACTAAACAACACTCACATAACCAAATAAAACTCTACAAGGATGGGGATATACCGTCAACTGATTTAGAAATGGCAAATGAATTTAATAGTTTCTTTTCATCGGTTGGTGCTAATCTTGCCAGTAAAATCCCACAGACTCAGACACATATTAACACATATCTCTCAGGCAGCTATCCAAACTCTCTTCTCCTTTCACCAATCAGCCCGGCAGATGTTGTGTCCATTATACACTCTCTAAAAGCCAAAGCAGGGAACACCAGTGAAATTCCGTCCATTGTATACAAGAGCGCCTCCCATGCCCTTGCCCCACCCATAGCCCTACTGTTCAACAAATCTATAGAGTGTCACACCTTCCCTGATATCCTCAAAAAAGCAAGAGTAACGCCAGTCCATAAAGGAGGCAATCCGGCGGACATAAACAATTATAGACCAATATCAAATCTACCCATTCTATCAAAAATATTTGAAAAAATTATTTACAAACAGCTCTATTCCTACCTCGTAAAATTCGACATACTCAGCCCCTGCCAGTTTGGCTTCCGGTCCCAAAAGAGCACCAACGATGCAATCATTAGTCTCCTTGACATAATCTACTCAGCCCTTGACAAAAATGAGTTTCCGATTGGACTCTTCATTGACCTAAGAAAAGCCTTTGATACTGTTAATCACAACTACCTCTTACTTAAACTCCAGCATTATGGAATCCGAGGCCTTGCCCTTGACTACATCCGATCCTATCTTAGTGACAGACACCAATATGTAACCATCAATGATACAACTTCTTCCACTCTACCAATTACCGTTGGAGTGCCACAGGGCAGTATCTTAGGACCTCTTCTATTTCTTATATATATAAACGATCTGCCTAATGTCTCTAATATTCTCAAACCTATTTGTTTGCTGACGATACTACCCTTATCTATTCAGACCTCAATCCATATACACTAAATAATGTTGTGAATAATGAATTAAAAAAAGTCCACTTATGGATGTCAACTAACAAACTAACATTAAACATCGAAAAGACTTACTACATCTTATTTGGAAGCAAATCATCAAATGCAATTCAGCTACAGATAGACAACATTAACATCAGTAATAAAAATGATGGCAAGTTTCTTGGCCTATTCCTAGACAAGAGACTCAACTTCAGCACCCACATTCAACACATAACTAAGAAAGTCTCTAAGACAGTTGGTATACTCTCCAAAATCAGATATTATGTTCCTAACTCTGCTCTCCTCTCACTATATTATGCACTAATCTACCCCTATCTTAATTATGGTATCTGTGCATGGGGGTCTACCACTGCAAACCACCTTAAGCCCATCATCACCCAGCAAAAATCTGCTATCAGAATAATAACTAACTCTGCTTTCAGACAACACTCAGCTCCCTTGTTTAAATCCCTAAACTTGCTAAATATTAACTCCCTCCACACATTCTCTTGTGTCAACTACATTTACAAAACCCTGTTCTTAAATGCAAACCATGCTCTGAAACTCTCCCTGGACAGATGTAATAGGACCCATTATCACCACACCAGAAATAAATATCTCTTTGATATCCCCAGGGTCAAACTTAATCTGTGTAAACACTCTATGCAAATTAAGGGACCTAGTCTATGGAACTCACTCCCTAGTGAATTGAAAAACTGTAAAACTTTTGCCTTATTTAAAAGCAAAACCAAAAAGTACCTAATTTCATCTTCTTAGTTTACTACACTGAGCTTTAATTTGCTCTGTACCTAGTGTTACCCAATCTCCTAATTTTTATGTAATTAACCCAAACAACCTTATCATTGTGTTCATTGCTGTCTTCTTTTATGTGCTAGCCATATGCTGTATTGTGCCTACCAATTTTTGTCAACTACCATTCAAGCTGTCATTGCAATCAATCTTAGCTACCTATGTGCTTTAATATACTGTACCTACAATTCTCTCTCATCTTTTTTTTTCTTGCCATGTAACTCTTTTCATTTTTTTAAATTTTGCAAGTATTTACCTACTTAAATTTTTTTTTTTAGATTAAGGACCTGCCCGAAACGCTGCGCGTGCTAGTGGCTTTACAAGATTGTAATTACCATGTTATCTATCCCCACATTCCCAATGTACCTTCTTGTATATGTATAAATAAATAAATAAATAAATAAATAAATAAATATGTGTGAGAGTGTGGAGCATTATCGGGTTGGCTGTAAAATTGCCATTTAAATTTGATTATGCAAGGGGCTTACACCCTTTTGAGGCACAAGATGGCAATGAGGCATTCTGTTTCCCTCCAAAGCATCGCGACACCTTCCAGCACCTGATTAGCCAGGTCAGGTCATGTGACGGAAGTGACCAATGACGAGGGACCTCGGGCGGTTATGTCACGATGCGGAGGACCCCAGGGTGGCTGGCGCCTGGCGGGAGAGTACGTCACAGACTGCCACAGAGTGAGGACACAATCCAGTGAGCTCCAGATCTAGAGGCTAGAGAGCCCTACCAGTGGACTTAAGTATCGCTTTGATACTGCAGACATCCCGTAGAGTGCCAAGAAGCAAGGATTGGCCGGGCTAGAGAGTCAAGAGCTCTATTATCAAGAGTCTGTACCAGGCACGAGCATTGGGCTGGAGACGTCTGGGACGCCCAGCGGATCATGTTCTACATATCAAGCGAGTAGCGATGGTCGGGCTGAATCTACTGGAAGTGAGGCAAGGGGAAGCTGTACTGGACTGCAAATTGGATATACAGTGCCAGCGAGAGGAGGAGGAGAACGACGGTGCAGGTACCTGGCTCCAGTACCCCAAAGAAGAGGAGGAGGAGTACCATACCTGCCGGGTGTGAGGACGGCGAGGATGCACTACTACAAGGACGACTGAGGAACTGTGTGTGTGTGGGAACTGATCAACGGAAGACCAGAAGCCAGACCAGGAACTCATCATCCCTCGCCAGAGGACGAGTCA
>WNGS01061674.1:1462727-1486182 GCA_020271785.1 Procambarus virginalis
ATAATTATCCCTCCCTTTATTATCTATGTGATAGCGTTAGGCTAGGAGCCAAGGAGCTCATGTAGGCATGAATTGTGGTGGAACATGAATATGTAGATGCGGTGACGTTAGTGTATCTGGGAATAGTTGTAGGTTTTCAAGAAGCCAGTTTAGGAGGCCTGGTCGATGACCGGGCCGCGGGGACGCTAAGCCCCGGAAGCACCTCAAGGTAACACTCCTCTTACCCCTTTGATCTAGGCGAGCTAGGATATTCTGTATGTCGTGTGTTCCCGCCGATCTGACAGTTGGACCCAGTCAGCTGAGAGTGATGCAGAGGTGCGAGGTGTGTCCCCACCGGTTGTTGTTGTTGTTAATTTAGGGGCGACGACGATCGTGGGATCGGATACGCCCCGGTGTACCCGTTAAGGGTGAATCGCGAAGCCAGGAAAGGGGAAGCGCCAAACCAAATCGCGAAACGAGTGATACCAATCACTAGAAACTAATATGCCATACGGCAAATAAACGCACAGACGTGCAGATGATTGGGGAGTCCCAGGAGTCCCTCAGGGTGACAAGCACCGGCCCCGCCTCACACAGAGAAAACCAGGTAGCAAAACCAAAACTCTAACCCACAACCAAAACGCAAAAGTCTTCCTATGTCCTCCGGCAGAGCAGAAGCAGCAGCCCACCATGAATGAGGGAACACCAGAGCCCACCAAGACCCACCAACCCCCAGCACCTCTCGGCCAAGGCGGCCCCCAAACACTGTCACCCCGCCAGGAGAACCAGCCAGAACACGTAAAAAAAAACTCTATCAACAACCCCGTGACCCAAGGCGATATGTGCGCCAGGCGTCATACAATCGGACCGTTGAAAAGGAATGCCAAACGGCAGTAGCAAAGCCAAAACGCGAAAACAAGACGTGATCAGTGGCACCCCAGGTGGAGGAGGTATCCAGACGTCCACATGGCTTCAAGGTTGAACCAGTAGACTCCCCGCCGGTTTGACAGTTGGACCCAGCCAGCTGATTGTGTTGCCAGAGGCGCAAGATGTGTACCCGCCGCCTGACAAGTGACCCAGTCAGCTGACCGTGTTGCCAGAGACGCGACGAGAGAAGATGGCCGCCATCGGAATTTCCACCTGATTTTATTCTTTTGCAAGTGTATATATTTTCTTCAGTAAACTTTTAATTTCACCAATGTGTTTGAGTGAGCCTCCATTCTCTACGGCTATTTTGAGTTAGACCATTTATGTCACCTTGCACTGCACATGAGATTGCATCCTTGATTTAAGATAACTATGAGACCACTGATGTGTTGCTTGACACGAGTATAAACACCCAGCTGGCGACCTTTGAACAGACTAGATAGAGATAGAATTTCCCAGTGTCAAGACAGGCAGGTTCAGGTGTGATACGGGTGGACTTGAACCTCTCCACTCGCTAGGGGTATATATAAGGCCAGCCCTTAGTAGACTGGGGGAAGCCCCAGGGCGGGCAGTAGCACCAGGTACGGAGGGGCGAAGACCCGTGGGAGCGACCCCAACCATATAAGGTAGGAGGGGGAGGAGAACCTTGACACCCTCCATGAGAATATGGCAGGCTGGGCAGATACACTTCAGGAGTATATGGTAGGCTGGACAGATGGCCCTTCACGAGTATATGGTAGGCTGGGCAGATGACCCTTCACGAGTATATGGTAGGCAGGGCTCATGGCCCATCACGAGTATATGGTAAGCTGAGCTGATGGCCCATCACGAGTATATGGTAGGCGGAGCTGATGGCCCATCACTAGTATATAGTAGGCGGAGCTGATGGCCCATCACGAGTATATGGTAGGCGGGGCTGATGACCCTTCACGAGTATATGGTAGGCTGGGCTGATGACCCTTCACGAGTATTTTGTAGGCTGAGCTGATGGCCCATCACGAGTATATGGTAGGCTGAGCTGATGGCCCATCACGAGTATATGGTAGGTTGGGCTGATGACCCTTCACAAGTATATGGTAGGCTGAGAAGATGGCCTTTCACGAGTATATGGTAAGTTGAGATGATGGCACTTCGCGAATATATGATTGGCTGAGCTAATCGCCATTCCGAGTATATGGTAGGCTGAGATGATGGCCCTTCACGAGTATATGGTAAGCTGGGCTAATAACCCTTTACGAGTATATGGTAAGCTGAGAGTATTTAGGCTCTTCACGAGTATTTAGTAGGCTGAGATGATGGCCCTTCACGAGTAATGGTAGGCTGGCCTAATGGCCTTTCACGAGTACATGGTAGGCTGGGCTGATGCCCTTCACGAATATTTGGAAGGCTTTGCTGATGACCCTTCATGAGTATATGGAAGGCTGAGTTGATGGCTCTTCACGAGTATATAGTAGGCTGAGCTGATGGCCCTTCACGAGTATATGTTAGGCTGAGCTAATGGCCCTTCACGAGTATATGGTAGGCTGAGGAAATGGCCCTTCACAAGTATATGGTAGGCTGGGCTGATGACCCTTCACGAGTATATGGCAGGCTGAACTGATGGCTCTTCAAGAGTATATGGTAGGCTGGCCTGATGACAATTCACGAGTACATCCATTCCCTCTTTGCAGACAAGAGCACTCAAATCGTTAGCACTCAAATGACATAAATACTGCTAGATCTAGATGCTCTAGATATTTCATCCCATAGATGCTTTGTTTCCATTGTGTCTAAATTTGGTGGCCTATATATAACTCCTATTATAGTATTAATTGTTTTTTCGTTTAATTCTATCCAAATAGTTTCTGTGTGTGACTCACTTCTGATATCCTCTTTGAGACTACATTTCAAATTGTCCCTAACATATATGGCTACTCCCCCTTCTCGTCTAATATATCGATCTGTGTGAAATAGTTTAAATCCATTTATTTGATATTCAGCTAATAGTTCTCTATTTTCTACATTCATCCACGTTTCTGCAAGTGCAATAATATCTATTTTTTCTGTGCAGACAAGAGCATTTAATTCGTTAATTTTATTTCTTAGACTTCTACTGTTAGTATAATATATCCTAAGTGAATTGTTATTTTGAGGTCCTTCTCTTTCCCTGATCATTTTGCTAATTCCTTTCTCCCACAAACACATACTTTTATTACCTCCTTCCTCCAAATTAATTCCCATACCACTATCTACTAACAGTTTAAACCCAAACAAACGCCTCTAACCACTGGTTCCAACGAGTTCGCAACAGCAACAACCCCAGCCCTCGATAGATGCACCCCATCACGAGCATACATTTCATTTCTTCCATAGAAGTGTTCCCAGTTGTCTATGAAAGATATTGCATTTGATTTGCAATACCTTTCCAGCCGGCAATTGACACCAAGTGCCCTCGACATTCATTCATTTCCCACTCCCTTTCTTGGAAGAATGCCACATATGATCGGGATTCCTCCCTGGCTCTTAACTAATTCAATGGCTGTCCTGAATCTCTGTATTAGTTCCTCACTCCTAACTCGTCCAACATCATTACCCCCTGCACTAATACAAATTATGGGTTTGTTCCCATTTCCCATCATAATATCATTCATGTTTCCAACAATATCACCAATTCCAGCTCCCGGATAGCAAACTCTTAATCTGTTCCCCCTATCTCTGGCACAAAATGTTCTGTCTAAATACCTCACCTGGGAATCTCCCACAACCAAAATTCGCTTCGGTACCTCCTTAACTTTCTGAGTACCCTGAGGGGCCCGCGCTTCGCCGCTCCTTGCTGATCCCCATTCCGAGTGAACTGCAGGGTCACCACAGCACTCGTCCTCCAACACGGCAAATGAATTCGCTGTCATTAGGGCGTCTATAGGCGGCCTTGTCAAGGTTTTCTTAAGAACCCTGTCCTTAACGACTTTCCACGACGAGGTCTTGTTAATATTGGACTCCTCCTTCGTTTCTTCCCGATGTTTCAGCTGTCGTACCTCCTCTCGTAGGGAATCCATCTCTGCTCTCAGAGTTCCAACTAGATTCATCAATTCCTTCACTAATCCTTCCATTATTGCTATAATAATGTTACTACAATTGCGAAGATTGTTGAGATTGCGAAGTCGGATTGAGAAAGGGATCAGGGATCAGGGAAGAATTTAAAACAAAAGGATCAATGCATGAATGTTCGTAATAAGGCAAATATAGGACACTCGGATTTATTAATTGAAGCGTTAGTAACAAGACACCTGGTGTGGTTCATCAGCTATATCTTGCTCTGGTTAGGCCCCATTTAGATTATGCAGTTCAGTTTTGGTCGCCGTACTATAGAATGGATATATATTCACTTGAACGTGTCCAGCGTAGGATGACAAAGTTAATTCCCCAAATTAGAAATCTTTCATATGAAGAAAGATTTATAAAGCTTAAATTACATTCACTGGAAAGGCGAAAAGTTAGGGGTGACATGATAGAAGTTTACAAGTGGATGAATGGACATAACAAAGGGGATATTAATAGGGTATTAAAAGTATCAACACAAGACAGAACACGAAACAATTGGTATAAATTGGATAAGTTTAGATTTAGGAAAGACTTGGGTAAATACTGGTTCGGTAACAGGGTTGTTGATTTGTGGAACCAATTACCGCGTAACATGGTGGAGGTGGGATCCCTCCATTGTTTCAAGCGAGGGTTAGACATGTATATGAGTGGGATTGGGTGGTTATAAATAGAAGCTGCCTTGTATGGGCCAATAGGCCTTCTGCAGTTACTTTTGTTCTTATGTTCTTATGAGCATAATCAAGACGATTTATTTAGATCATCTAGAAATGATAGTCTTTTTCCATGTTTATTTCCCTTCCGATTTTTGTATCATGGCCAAATTTTCTCCATATCAATTCCCCAATTTTTGGAATTAATATGGAGAAAGGAGTTAATAAAAGTACGTGTTTGTGGGGGAAACAAATTAGCAAAATGATCAAGGAACATAGGTACATAAGAACAAGGTAACTGCAGAAGGCCTATTGGCCCATAAGAGGCAGCTCCTATCTATAACCACCCAATCCCACTCATATACATGTCCAACCCACGCTTGAAACAATCGCTAGGCCCCACCTCCACCACGTTACGCTGTAATTGGTTCCAAAAATCAACAATCCTGTTACCGAACCAGTATTTACCCAAGTCTTTCCTAAATCTAAACTTATCCAAATTATACCCATTATTTCGTGTGCTGTCTTGTGTTGATTCATCTAAAATATTATTTTCCCGCGTTGGTTCCATAATGTGTTGCGTAAGAAAGCAATCGTCACTTAATTCTATAAAATCTTCTGCTTCGTTATTCCCTGTTCTGTTAATCCAGTTTATTCCACTAAAATTAAAGTCACCCATGACACAAATACTTTTAGACCTAGATACTCCAGATATTTCATCCCATAGATGTTTTGCTTCCATTCTGTCTAAATTTGGTGGCCTATATATATCTCCTATTAAAGGATTATTTGCTTTTTCGTTTAATTCTATCCAAATAGTTTCTGTATGTGGCTCAGTTTTGATTCCTTCTTTGAGACTGCATTTTAAACTGTCCCTAACATATATGGCTACTTCCCCTCCTCGTCTAATATCTATCTGTGTGAAATAGTTTAAATCCATTTATCTGATATTCAGCTAATACTTCCCTTTTTTCTACATACTTCCACGTTTCGGTAAGTGCCATAATATTTATTCTTTTCTCTAGAGAGACAAGAGCATTTAATTCGTTTATTTTGTTTCTTAGACTTCTACTGTTAGTGTAATATACCCTAAGTGTATTGTTATTTTGAAGACCTTTTCTTTCCCTAATCATTTTGCCTATTTCTTTCTCCCACAAACGCGTACCTCCTACCTCCATATCAATTCCCATACCACTATTTGCTTACAGTTTAAACCCAAACAAACGCCTCTCTACGCGTCCATATAGGTGCTGGGAGCACCTATATGGACGCGTAGAGAGAACCTTAGAATGGAAACAAATTTACCAGCATTAGAAAACAGGATGAAACAAAGGATAGCCACCATAATAGGAAAACTTACTGGAACAACCGCCAGGCTGTCAATCAAAGACAGCATACAGAGATCATTTCAGAAAAACCTACAGTATAGAACAAGCTCATGGATGGATAATGTGGTCAAGATTTTAGAGAAAATGGACCTGAAATGGACCATTAAAAACAAAGGGGAAGATAGACCATATCAACACTTTCGACAGCCTCCTCCATGGGAAGAATGGAATATAAAAATAATCATTGAAAGATTACCAGTTAAAAAATCAGCATGTGACCCGCAGAGGCTCAAGGAAGTCATAGAACAACAAATGGAAACTATCACTAGACCCACAACGACTCACATCTTCACAGACGGATCAGTCATCAAGAAAAAGGTTCTGCTGGGGCAGCAGTTTACACTACCAACCATGAAGCTTATTGGAGCATGAATAGTGGGTGCTCAACATTGCAAACAGAATTATATGCCCTGAAGGAGGCAATAAAATATGCAATTGAGAATAATTTACATGATGTCATCATTCATACCGACTCTAAATCTTCGCTCCAGGCATTATTATCCAGTCAGCACAGAGACAATATACAACTCCTCACAGAAATTCAACATATAGGAAAAGAAGCCCATAATCGAGGGTTGTCAATCACCCTAAATTGGATACCAAGTCACATTGGCATAGATGGTAATGAAAAGGCAGACTCACTAGCAAAAACTGCCACTTCGCTACCTGTTGTACAGGTTCAAATACCTCCAAGTTTCTCACAGATAAAGGAGCATATCAAGAAGAAAATATTCTCAACAATCAAAGGTCGCCACAGAGCCAAAGTAGCGGAAGGAAGATCCACTGCGATATGGTACGAACAAGCCACTGGCTACTCCTCTGTTAAGCCTGGCAAAAAGATATCCAGAGACATTGCAGTAGCCATACACAGACTCAGGCTTGAATACAAGTGCTGCTGGGAGGTAATGAACCCAATAGTTAAAGAGTGTCACATATGTGAAACTGAAGCAGAGACGCCACTGTTGACTACTTACTGGAATGTGAAGCTACTGAACCCCTCCGCATCAAACTCAACATTAATCCAACGACAGCAGCTGCATTAGATGCACATTCCACCGCGACTACAATGATTAGAAAAGCCGTTGAGGAATTGGACTCATTAGTGAGCATTCTGCAACTACATCCACCACCAAGATAATGTTAATAAAACAGGATTAAAACCAGTGCACTAAAAACAGAAGCGATAAATAAAAAGGAAAAAAGAGAAATCCCCTCCTCCATTTTAAACTTAGACCCAAATATCACAGGAAAAATGTTATCATGTATAACCAAACTCAATTATGGGCTCACCACAGCTCGTGCTACATGAACACTTCGTCCTGAGTAGCTAAATCATTAACAACAACAAAAACTAAGGAGATGCTCACTCTCCTAATCAAGTTGGGCAAGTGAATAGCGATCCCATGAATCGATAACTACTCCCATAACTTTACGCTACTCGACAGAGCTGTCAGCTGTCACTCCCGACAGCGGCGTTACTCACTCTTCACCACAAAGTTACGTTAAACTGGTCAGCTACGCTTATATATAAATTACACTTGTCACAGCCTAGGACAAAGCACCGTGGCAACTTGTAGGCAACGGAAAGGCAAGCAAACGAAGAAGAACCGAAGAAACGTCCAAAGAAACCAAACTAGAAGCCAAACAGAACTCAAGAGCAGCACCCAAACCAATGCCAGGGACCATATTCAAAACCAAAAAACCAGTAGATGGTCCCACTTATGCTTATATTGCCGCACTGGAAAAAAATAATCCAGGATCAGATCTTAGAGCCAAGCCCGACATTAGAGGTAGATATAACATATCCATAGCTAATCCGGATATAATCACAAACCTCAGGAACACAGAACACTTAGTTGAACTGAAACCAGAAGAAAAAATCACCAAAATGTTAGTTCAAAATTTCCCGGTCGAAGTTCATGCAAACAGACTCCTAGAATGCCCAAATGTCACAACGGCGGAAAGATGCAAGCACAACAATAAAAGGACCTCGCATCAACACTCTGAGTGTTGGCATCTACGGTCAATTCAGGCTGAGACTGTACAACCCAGAACCCATGCGCTGTTACAGATGTCAGCACTTCGGCCACCACAAAGATGGCTGCAGAGGCCCGGAACGATGTGGTGTATGTAGGGAGCTCCACAATACCGATATATGCAAGAATCTGCACAAAGAAGGCAAACAAACGAAAGCAAAATGCCCGAACTGCGGGGATACACATCACGCCTGGAACAAACGATGTCCAGAAAGGGTAAAAAGAATACTAGCTTTCGGATCAACCCAGCAATCCAAAGTAACAACTTCTAGACCCCAATCAACCAGACCCTCGGTAAAAAGCCAGTGGTACACCACTCGGCAAGTCCGAATAAATGAAGATCAGCAACAGTCTGGCAAGGACGGCCCTCCAACAACTGGAGGGGGCAGGGGGGTGCTGCTCCACTAGGAGACAGCAACAGAATGGATCAGGGCGGCAGGGCGAACATGCCTGCCGTTGCCTCCGGGACCTCCCAGGCAGGAATGATGATCCCTGCATCATCGGGTGCCCCAGTAGCTCAAAATGATGCTCTGAGAACAATGCTGGGAGCACCTATATGGACGCGTAGAGAGAACCTTAGAATGGAAAGAAATTTACCAGCATTAGAAAACAGGATGAAACAAAGGATAGCCACCATAATAGGAAAACTTACTGGAACAACCGCCAGGCTGTCAATCAAAGACAGCATACAGAGATCCTTTCAGAAAAACCTACAGTATAGAACAAGCTCATGGATGGATAATGTGGTCAAGATTTTAGAGAAAATGGACCTGAAATGGACCATTAAAAACAAAGGGAAGATAGACCATATCAACACTTTCGACAGCCTCCTCCATGGGAAGAATCGAGTCTTAAGATAATCATTGAAAGATTACCAGTTAAAAAATCAGCATGTGACCCGCAGAGGCTCAAGGAAGTAATAGAACAACAAATGGAAACTATCTCTAGACCCACAACGACTCACATCTTCACAGACGGATCGGTTGATCAAGAAAAAAGTTCTGCTGGGGCAGCAGTTTACACTACCAACCATGAAGCTTACTGGAGCATGAATAGTGGGTGCTCAAACAGAATTATATGCCCTGAAGGAGGCAATAAACTATACAATTGAGAATAATTTACATGATGTGATCATTCATACCGACTCTAAATCTTCGCTCCAGGCATTGTTATCCAGTCAGCACAGAGATAATATACAACTCCTCACAGAAATTCAACATATAGGAAAAGAAGCCCATAATCGAGGACTGTCAATCACCCTAAATTGGATACCAAGTTACATTGGCATAGAGGGTAATGAAAAGGCAGACTCACTAGCAAAAACTGCCACTGCTCTACCTGTTGTTCAGGTTCAAATACCTCCAAGTTTCTCACAGATTAAGGAGCAAATCAAGAAGAAAATATTTTCAACTATCAAAAGTCGCCACAGAGCCAAAGTAGCGGAAGGAAGATCCACTGCGATATGGTACGAACAAGCCACTGGTTACTCCTCTTTCAAGCCCGACAAAAAGATATCCAGAGACATTGCAGTAGCCATACACAGACTCAGGCTTGGTTACAAGTGCTGCTGGGAGGTAATGAAGCCAATAGTTAAAGAGTGTCACATATGTGAAACTGAGGCAGGGGAGCCACTGTTGCACTACTTACTGGACTACTTACTGGAATGTGAAGCTACTGAACCCCTCCGCATCAAACTCAACATTAATCCAACGACAGCAGCTGCATTAGATGCACATTCCACCGCGACTACAATGATTAGAAAAGCTGTTGAGGAATGGGACTCATTAGTGAGTATTCTGCATCTACATCCACCACCAAGATAATGTTAATAAAACAAGATTAAAACCAGTGCACTAACACTGAAGCGATAAATAAGCAGGGAAAAAAGAGGAATCCCCTCCTCCATTTTAAACTTAAGACCCAAATATCACAGTAACAAGGTTATCGCGAATAACTGAACTCAATTACGGGTTCACTATAGCCCGTGCTACATGGACACTTCGTTCTGAGTAGCTAAATCTAAAACAACAACAGGGGGTCAAGTTACAGCCCCTCTCCTGTGCCAGGTAAGTCCACTACGGGCTCACCATAGCCCGTGCTACTTGGAACTTTTTGTTCTAAGTAGCGAATTTTAAACAACAACACAGGGGTTACCTCTAGTATCAGCTATTGATGCAGATAATGGCTCCAAAGAGCCTCCACTTATGGTCTGACCATAGCCCAAGCTACTTGAAACTTTATGTTCTGAGTAGCTGAATCTAAAACAACAACAGGGGGTACTCACTCAATTAACCAGGACGACCTCTCAAGAATACAACCATGCACACACTGAAGCTGCTGCATTGTGGTCTCGAAGATCATCGATATCCACCGCTCCAAGGTGGCTCGGCTAGGCGAGGAATAATCCATGCGGGGTACAACTCGTGGGCTTGGACCCTGTTCGTACCCTACCCTCACAGGATGGCTTCGTCCCTCCCTCAAGGCGAAGCGGCGTACTCGTAAAAGATGGCGACAAACACAACGAATTACTATGTCCCACACTGGGACCGAAACTCCCACGAATTTTTAGGGGAAAACTGCCTTGAACACTGCCAAGTATTCCTAGGTATTTC
This sequence comes from Procambarus virginalis, assembly GCA_020271785.1. Taxonomy (NCBI): domain Eukaryota; kingdom Metazoa; phylum Arthropoda; class Malacostraca; order Decapoda; family Cambaridae; genus Procambarus; species Procambarus virginalis. The sequence goes on from WNGS01061674.1 coordinate 1,473,401, forward strand.
AACTGCTAAGTGACTGAAGCAGGAGATAGATGAAGTCTGATGACGACTGGAGATTGGGATTCACAAGACAGTTTGTTGCCACCTGCTCGTGTTTATACCCACTAATACTTATCCAGTCTTGTTCACTTTCCTGCTATTACACGCAAATACGACGAGTTCCCGGATTCTGCTCATTCCTACAGAAACACGTCGATATCTCGAGTAAATAAAATGTACTTAGAAGCCACTAAAGACAGTAGTTTCACTTGGTTGACCAAGTGAAAACCACGTCATAAAAGCTTAGTGGCTAGAGGCAGAATGGTGTCCTGAGCCCAAGGCGAGATAATGCTGCCTTACTGGTTCTTCCCTAAACTAGCTAATCAGAGAGACGCGCACCTCGGCCTAAGGCCATTAACCAATCATGGCTCCTCTTTGGTAGGCACACTGGTGGTGTCGTCATGACGTCAGTTTGGTTGCTATGGAGACGGCTCCTGGTGGCTGGGACCACCACTCCCGCCTCCTCCTCGCTTCACTCGCTCTTGACTTAACCAAGCTTAACGTAAAAAACTGTTACTCTCTATTTAAAGGTTTCCACAAACGCATTGCAATGGTCATTGCAACATATTTGGAATGCTAATGGCCTAGGCTCTCCAACCAACCCGTCCTCGCAAATTCGTATAGTCAATATTGACTTATTAGTTACGTGCATAGGTGACATACTAAACATAATAGTTTCCCTTGAAAATCTTCATAGAAAACACCGACCTTACCTAACCTACTTAGTATGTTAAGATAAGCATCTTATTGCTACGTAATTACAATTATTACCTAACCTATACCTATAATAGGTTAAGTAACAATTGTAATTACGAAGCTATAAGATGCCTATTATAACATACTAAGTAGGTTAGGTAAGGTCGGTGTTTTCTATGAAGATTTTCAAGGGAAACTATTATGTTTAGTATGTCACCTATGCACGTAACTAATAAGTCAATATTGACTATACGAATTTGCGAGGACGGGTTGCTCCAACGAGCCTAAGCACTTGATGTCTTGTGCACGGGTTACCAAATCCAGACCAAGTGCACGGCCACTTACGTGCCTGGGTGCACAGCAGCGCTCGTGCACCCAGGCTGCTGTGAACCCCTCACTCTAGTAGAAGATTTAGCTGGTGAAAACCCATACCTTCACACTCTTCCCCACCCACATAGACTTACCTGGTTACCTGGTTGATACCTGGTTGATAGTGTCATATCTGTGAAACAGAAGCAGAGGCGCCACTATTGCACTACTTACTGGAATGTGAAACTACTGAAGCCCTGCGCATCAAACTCAACATTAATCCAACGACAGCTTAAGGTGCCTCTGATTAATCTGATTAATTAATTCTCTGATTAATCCGCCTCTGATCTTAAGGTGCCTCTGGCGCCTTAAAACCAGCTGCTCCGGGTAGATGGGACTCGATAGCCTGGGAAGGCAGCCCATCTAGGGGAAGGAAAACCTGATTTTAAACCTCCGCTGCCTTGCGGTCATACCCTTTTTTGGGAAAGGCTTCAGGAGTCAACCTCGAGGAAAAATCCGGAGTTGGAGCCCGTAAGGCAGTTCGTTGTTGACGTCGACCTCATTCTGGCAGCTCCTGCGACGTTGCTGGAATCAAGTGTATTGGCATTTGCCTTTCTATTGGATAATTTCAGCAACGTGGAGAGGGGGGACCTGCTGCATGGGTAACATCTTCTCCTCCATATCTAGCTACCCAGGCTTTGCGCCCTGGAGAGGACACTCCAGCTTCGCCTCACAGCGTCGAACCAACACGGGAAGCGACAGTCTACCGGTTTTAAGTCTTCTGCTCGGTTGGCAAGAGTGTGACGCCAGGGGTTGCTTCTGACGGTGGGAAGGGTCATCGCGCCCCACTGGGCAGCTACCACCCGCCTCAAGCTGGGCAAACCCCAGCCAATAAGGTGTTGCCTCGCCATGGTCCGTTAACCTCACTGGGTGCGTGGGGTTTAGGGTGAAGACCGACAAGCGGCCCGACAACTTTGCACCAAGCAATACCATACCTAAGAAGAAAATATCAACTGCCCTAAAGCTGGGCACATGGAACGTCAGGACACTGACACCAGGTTTCTCTGACGACCTGCAAGAAATCAATGACGCCCGAAAAACAGCAATCATCGATAGGGAGCTGAGCAAACTGCAGATGGATATTGTCACTCTCCAAGAGACCAGGCTCCCTGGATCAGGATCTGTGAGAGAGAGGACCTTCTCTTTCTTCTGGAAAGGAAAACCACCTGATGAGACCAGAGAACATGGTGTGGGATTTGCCGTCAGGAATGCACTGTTGGGATACATTATGCCACCGATGGGGGAAACCGAATGAATTCCGTCTCTGCAACTGCACTCCAAAACAGGACCAGTCAATGTAATTAGTGCATATGCACCAACCCTGACTTCTCCAGCAAAGGCAAAGGAAAAATTCTACGATGACCTCAACAGAGTCATAGCGAGAATCCCTGTAAAGGAGCCACTGTTCATTCTCGGCGACTTCAACGCCAAAGTGGGTGCCGAGCACAACATTTGGCCCACTTGTCTGGGTCAATTCGGCATAGGGAGGATGAATGAGAATGAGCAACGTCTGCTAGAACTCTGCTGCCTTCATGGTCTCTGTGTCACCAACACGTTCTTCGGCACAAAGCCTCAAAACCGAGTATCTTGGAGACACCCCAGATCCAAGCACTGGCACCAGCTTGACCTGATTCTTACCAGGCGTGCAGTCTACCCAGCGTCAAGATTACGCGTAGCTACCAGAGTGCTGTCTGTGACACCGACCACTCCCTGGTCTGTAGCAGGGGTCAAGATGCAACCAAAGAAGATTCATCACTCGAAAAAGGCGGGCAGACCTCGCATTGACACCACCAAGACCCGCAACCAGGACAAGGTGAAAGATTTTGCACGCGTGCTCGAGGAAGCTCTCCCTGGCCAAGCCGGGGTCACTGCCTGCAAAAGATGGGAGCACTTCAGAGATGCTGTGTTCAACGCTGACATTTCCACCTTTGGCAAGAAGACCAGCAGGTCGGCTGACTGGTTTGAGGCTCACTCGGAAGAGATGACACCTGTTATCGAAGAGAAGAGAAACGCCTTGACAGCCTACAAAGCCTGCCCAAGTCAGTGCAACTTACAGATCCTTCCGGCCGTCCGCTGCAAAGTACAGAAGAGCGCCAGGCGATGTGCCAACAACTATTGGCTCCAGCTCTGCTCCCAGATACAGACTGCAGCGGTTACAGACATTGTAAGGGGAATGTATGACGGCATCAAGCAGGCAGGCCCTCGGCCCAATCCAGAGGAAGATCACTCCTCTGAAATCTGCCACTGGCGAGGTGATTCAGGACCAGACACTGCAGCTGAAGCGCTGGGTCGAGCACTACTCTGAGCTATACGCCAGGGACAATGTGGTCACCGAAGACGCACTGAGTGCCATTGAGTGTCTGCCTGTGCTAATGGAGCTCGACAGCGAACCGACCCTCGAAGAACTCAGCGATGCCCTAGACTTCCTTGCTTCTAGTAAAGCTCCTGGCAAAGATGGCATTCCTGCTGAGACCTTGAAGTGCTGCAGAGATAGCCTGCTCATGGAGCTGCATGAAATTCTCTGCCTCTGCTGGGAAGAAGGAGAGATGCCACAGGACATGAGGGATGCCAACATCGTCACGCTGTATATGAATAAAGGTGACAGGGGCGACTGCATCAACTACCGTGGAATCTCCCTCCTCAGTACTGTCGGAAAGCTGTTTGCTGGAGTTGCATTGAAGAGGCTCCAAGTACTTGCAGAGAGAGTCTATCCAGAATCACAATGCGGATTCAGAGCTGACAGGTCCACCATCGACATGGTCTTTTCCCTCAGACAACTGCAGGAGAAATGCAGAGAACAGAAGCAGCCACTCTTAGAACAGAAGCAGCCACTCTTCGTAGCCTCAGGCGATCAGAGTACTTTGCTTTAGGAGGTCAGACCCCACCCTGATCCGGTGCATTATACCGGTAAGAGACGGGAGACCTCTTAAAGAAAGTGCAACCCTCTAGTTCAGGCTCTCCTGCACCCAGCACTGCCGGGTGGATAAATATAGGGCAGCAACGATTAGAGCCTCCTGAACATGCTGTTCAGAGTGAAGGTGCGGTTCCGAGGAACCGACACCACATACAGCAAGATCGAGATAATGAATCTACTATCATCAACCTCTGGGGTAGCACCCATCGACGTCGTTATGGACGTGAATGGGCCCCAAATTCTTTTCAGTAGTGCAGCAGCACTAGAAAGCCTATTCACCACGACAACGACCACTGCACTCGAAGCACAGGGCCTAACACTCCTGCCTCCCTACCAGTTCCTGGCAGTAAGGACTATATTCATTCACAGAGTGAGTGACATCATCGCTGAACGACCAGCTTCTGAGATTGTGAAGAGCATAAACACCCAAAACAGATCCCTCACGGCCATATCGGCCCACCTCATTCAGCAGGATGTAAACAGAAAGCCAACCCTCAAGGTCACCCTCAAGACTCCGGCAGAGGCTACTCTCGCGGCCGACAACGGCCTCAGATGCTGTGGAGTGGCCTGCACACCCCACCAGATCTCCAGGCAGCGATATTTCCACCTGCGTCAGTGCTTTCGGTGTTATCAATACACCCACTATTCACAAAAGTGCCCAAATCCGAAGCAGAAATGCAGCATCTGTGCTGGGGAACATCATCACAAGACCTGCACAGCTGCCACCAAACGTTGTCTACTCTGCGACGGTGACCACACAGCCGTCTCTCAAGACTGCCCCAAGCGACAAGAGGAAATCAAGCAAATGACAGAAGCCAGACCAAGAAACTCTACTTCAAAAACGAAGGAATTTAATATTCAAGAACATGCCTTCCAACTCTCCCGACTAGTGGCGCCGCGAGCGGCGTGCAACCCAACTACTGGACCAGCAACTCCCGCGCCAGCCAATCACAGCATCAGACGACGCCTCTGCACCAATCCTCACTCACACCGCCTCCAGCCACCTCTGACAGCACTGTAGCAGCTTTGATACACTTCGCTACTGAACTCTCAGGAGGTGATCTCAGACAACGGTACAGAATACTAAATGAACTATACAAGGCAAACAATCTTCCCACGTTCGTAATTCCAGAGGCCATGTTTACTGCTGGCTCCTCTCCACCAGAGCCCGACCCCGTTCCAGAGACGCCTGTCAACCTGGACCCTACAACTGCAGATACACCAGCAACTCCAGATACACCAGCAACTCCAGATACACCAGCAACTATATCTGATATCGGGGCTTCTGATACCACGTCTTCTGATGACGACTCGAACGCCTATGTTGAAATTGAAGCACAAACATCACCCCCAGCACCAGAGACCACTGCAGCACACTCACCACCCTCAGCCCAGGAGACAGATTGTGTAGAAATTCCAGAAATGGAAACTCCGGAAATAGCAGCAGTGCGTCAACAGCGTGAAAGGAATGCAGTCGGATCGCCCGAGTTCAGAAGGTTCTCCAGCCAGATGTACAACATGACGGCAGACATCATGAAGCAGGCCTACCCAGAAAACACATTCAGTTTACATAACAACGTAATCTTCGAGGAATGCGATGAGTCTACACTGTCACCTGACCTCTTCAACAGTGACTACTCCGAGTACAAACATCAGATGATTACAAGAAGCATGAAGAAATAGCTAAGAAAGAAACCAACCAACTGAGAGCAGCCGCTCTCTTCCCCCTCTTTAGGGGGATGGGGACCTAATTCTGCTCGTTTTGAGATGGTGGTACCCGACGTAGACACACTCCACACACCAAGAGGACAGAAAACCTCCACTGCCGCCTTCCAGACCCGTCTCCCAGCCTAGCCAGATATGGATTGATACAGCATCTACACTCGGACAAGCAGCTGGGTCTAGCCCTGGCACTTTTTTCTTCAACTTCAGCATTTCCTCTCACCGACTTCTCTTCAGCTGTCCCCACTTCAAGGCTCGCCCCAATGGGCATCTTCTCCTGTATCATTCGGATTCATTCGGATTCGTAGCCTTCATAGATCTGACGAAGGCCTTCGACCTAGTCAGCAGGGATGGCCTGTTCAAGATCCTCGCCAAGATCGGATGCCCACCCAGGCTCCTCAGCATCATCAGATCTTTCCATTAGAACATGAGGGGCACCGTGGTCTTTGATGGACTAACATCAGACGCCTTTGACATTCGAAGTGGAGTAAAGCAGGGCTGCGTACTGGCACCAACCCTATTCGGGATTTTCTTCGCAGTTATGCTGCGGCACGCCTTCGGATCTGTCACGGAAGGCATTTACCTCCAGACCAGGTAGGATGGAAAGCTCTTTAACCTCGCCAGGCTAGAGCCAAGACGAAGGTTCGGCTGAGGTGTCTGCGTGACTTCCTTTTTGCTGACGACGCAGCAGTCACTGCCCACTCAGTCGAAGACCTCCAACGGCTCATGACCCGCTTCAGCGAGGCCTCTCAGGCTTTCGGACTCACCATCAGCCTGAAGAAAACACAAGTCATGGGACAAGGAGTGGACTCCCCACCTGACATCGGCATCTCCGATTCCAAACTGGAAGTCGTTCACGACTTCGTGTACCTGGGCTCCACAATCTCTGACTCCCTCTCTCTTGATACGGAGCTAAACAAACGCATCGGTAAGGCATCTACTACCATGTCCCAGACTGACAAGGAGAGTGTGGGCCTACAATAGGCTGACTGAGTATACTAAGATTCAGGTTTACAGAGCCTGTGTCCTGAGCACTCTCCTTTATGGCAGTGAGTCTTGGACACTCCGCACCCGTCAGGAAAGACAGCTGAATGCCTACCACATGCGCTGCCTTCGACACATCTTGGACATCACCTGGCAAGACAAGGTGACAAACAACAACGTCTTGGGGAGAGCAAGAATCACCAGCATGTCCACAATGCTGAAACAGAGACGAATGCGCTGGCTCGGGCACGTTGTGCGAATGGGTGACGGCAGGATCCCCAAGGATCTCCTGTACGGAGAGCTGATGCAGGGAAAGCGTCCAACAGGCAAGCCCCAGCTATGGTACAAAGACGTATGCAAGAGGGACCTGAAAGCCATGGACGTCGATCTTGCTATATGGGAGACACTGGCTGCAGACCGTTCAGCCTGGAGGCAGTCTGTTCAAAGAGGTCTCTCCAAGTTCGAGGAGTCACTTGCCAAGGAATCGGAGGCAAAGAGACAGAGAAAGAAAGCCGGTAGCCAGGAAGACAGACCAGAATCGGACTTCGTTTGTGCTCGGTGTGGGATGGACTGCCACTCTCTGATTGCCCTCATCAGTCACACCAGACGCTGCATCAGAATTGACAACCAGAGCACAACTCCGTAGTCTCCCGAGACTGAGGGACGCCTACTACTTCTACTACCTGGTTGATGGGGTTCTGGGAGTTCTTCTACTTGCCAAGCCCGGCCCGAGGCCAGACTTGACTTGTGAGAGTTTGGTCCACCAGGCTGTTGCTTGGAGCGGCCCGCAGGCTCACATACCCAACACAGCCCGGTTGGTCCGGCACTCCTTGAAGGAAACAATCTAGTTTCCTCTTGAAGATGTCGACGGTTGTTCCTGTAATATTTCTGATGCTTGTTGGTAGGACGTTGAACAACCGTGGACCTCTGATGTTCATGCAGTGTTCTCTGATTGTGCCCATGGCACCTCTGCTCTTCACTGGTTCTATTCTGCATTTTCTTCCATGTCGTTCACTCCAGTACGTTGTTATTTTACTGTGCAGATTTGGGACCTGTCCCTCCAGTATTTTCCATGTGTATATTATTTGGTATCTCTCGTCTCCTTTCTAGTGAGTATATTTGGAGAGGTTTGAGACGATCCCAATAATTTAGGTGCTTTATCTCGTCTATGCGTGCCGTATATGTTTTCTGTATTCCCTCAATTTCAGCAATCTCTCCTGCTCTGAAGGGGGAAGTGAGTACCGAGCAGTACTCAAGACGGGACAACACAAGTGATTTGAAGAGTACAACCATTGTGATGGGATCTCTGGACTTGAAGGTTCTCGTAATCCATCCTATCATTTTTCTGGCTGACGCAATACTTGCTTGGTTATGCTCCCTAAACGTTAGGTCGTCGGACATCATTATTCCCAAATCCTTGACATGCTGTTTTCCTACTATGGGCAGATTCGATTGTGTTTTGTACCCTGTATTATGTTTAAGGTCCTCATTTTTGCCGTATCTGAGTACCTGGAGTTTATCACCGTTAAACATCATGTTATTTTCTGCTGCCCAATCGAAAACTTTGTTAATATCGGTTTGTAGTTTATCAATGTCTTCAGCAGAGGTAATTTTCATGCTGATTTTGTATCATCTGCAAAGGATGACACGAAGCTGTGACTTGTGTTTTTGTCTGTGTCTGATATGAGAATAAGGAACAGCAGTAATGCAAGGACTGTACCTTGAGGTACAGAGCTTTTAACTGCGCTTGGACTCGATTTTACTTGATTGACTGTTACTCTTTGTGTTCTGTTCGACAGGAAATTGAGTATCCAGCGTCCTACTTTACCAGTTATACCCATTGACCTCATTTTGTTTGCAATCACTCCATGGTCACATTTGTCGAATGGCTTTGCAAAATCTGTGTATACGACATTTACATTATGTTTTTCCTCTAATGCCTCAGTGATTTTGTCATAGTGGTCAAGTAGCTGTGAGAGGCATGACCTTCCTGCTCTAAATCCATGTTGGCCTGGATTATGGAGGTCATTGGTTTCCATGAATCTAGAGACCTGACTCCTGATCACTATCTCAAATACTTTTATTATGTGGGACGTTAGTGCAACTGGTATATAATTCTTTGCCAATGCTTTGCTACCACCCTTGTGTAGAGGGGCAATGTCTGCTGCTTTAAGCGCAGACATTTTTACTTGTTCAGCTGAAGGCACAACGTTCAGCTCCTCTTTAGTAAATACAGAGATAAAATATTTATTAAAAATACTACTCATCTCTGCGTTATTATCAATTATCTGACCTGTCTCAGTTTTTAATGGACCTATACTTTCCCTAATCTTTGTTCAATATTATTGACAGAAACCCTTAGGATTTGTCTTTGATTGCCTTGCTATGCGATTTTCATAGTTTATTTTTGTCCTTATCTCTTTTTTAACATTTCTAACCAGTTGGACGAATTCTTATTCTAAACTGACTTCCCCATTCTTAATTCTTTTGTTCCACGCTCTCTTTCTACCTATAAGGTTCTTCAGATCCTTTGTAATCCACTTCGGATCATTATTATTCGATTTATTCAATTTGTATGGCTCCTGTGCTTTGCTTAGAATACTTTTAATAAGTTATATTTTGAATCCACTTCAAATATTCTTATGTTCTTAAATATATGCACGCACACACACATACACACACGTTAGACATATATCGAGGTCCCTCCCCCTAAGATTGAACTAAAGATATTCCAAAGGATGGAACCCCATAGGCTGACTATCTCCTGGGATACCTATTTACTGTCAGGTGAACAGCGGCATTAGGTGGTAGGAAATGTGCTCAATCATTTCTCTCTCGCCCTGGATTCGAACCAGGATTCCTGATTGTGAGTCGAGAACGAACCCAAATGTATTACCGAGGCCCTTAATGAATCAGGTTACTAGTTAAATAATTTACGTGCCAGGGGGGGGGATTGTTACAGCATTAGTTAGACATATATTGTGTGAGTGAGGGGGGCATTGCACTGGCTGCCTGGTATTGGGCACCTGTCCTGCAACCCGTCCTCACACTAGTCTGTTTAAAACAGCGGCCGTCCTCCCCAGACTCGATATCAACATTAATCCAAGACAGCAGCTGCATTAGATGCACATTCCACAACCACTACAATGATTAGAAAAACCGTTAAAGAATGGGACTCACTAATGAACATTCTGCACCTACATCCGCCACCAAGATAATGTTATTAAAACAAGACTAAAACAGAAGCGGAAAAGAAACAGAGAAAAAGGAGGAAACCCCACCTCCATTTAATACTTTTACCCAAATATCAGAGTAACAAGGCTATCGCGAATAACCGAACTCAATTACTGGCTCACCATAGCCCGTGCTACGTGGACATTTCGTTCTGAGTAGCTAAATCTAAAACATCATCATCATCCACAGACTCGTTCATCCATTTTAGCATACTGTGTATTAAAAACTGGTTTGTCCTCATATAAAAATTAATATTATACATACAAATTTTATGTATAACTAGGCATAGGTTAGGTGTTTAGGTTCCGTCGGCGATTATTTGTATTTGAAATACGTGGGTGAAGCATTTATAGAATTGTGGTTCGAACAGAGGACGTGAACGAAGCACTTGTTCCGGAAGTGTTCGGACGTCATCAGTTGTGATTCGTGTGTAAACCGCTTTTCATTCATAAACCGGGGGTTCGGCGGCTGGATTTACGAGCTAGGATCTTTGTATGCGAGGACGGGCTGCCTTCTGCAGCTTCCACCGTTCACATGCTCATGTGTGTATGTGTCCATGAAGCACAGCTCAAAGCTTTCTATTACTGGGGAACTTATTCATGGTTTATATTTAAATTGCTTAGCAATTACCGACGGATTTTTTCAAATACTTTTGAGATGTTTCAACTTAAACACACATTAACACCTTAACAATTTCAATAGCTTCAATATTAACATAAAGGTATTTGTGCCCCCTTTATAATGAGTCCTTCATTCCTTTTTCTCTCTCTATATATATTATTTAATTTTTTATTTCATTTCACCTTTTCATTTTGTTACATTCATTATATTAAAAAAATCAGACCAAAATGGAGATACAAGTAGCTTACAATGATGAGTTTAGAATAACATTATAATCAATTATAACACCACAAATACGTCTAGTACCTGAGGGAATAAGACCTTTAATGCGGGAGTTTGTTTCATTTTCGACATCGGCATTTATCTGCTGCCGCACCTGTTCCACTTCAGCAAAGTTTACATTCTTGGAGGAGCTAAGGTACTTTTCTTGTAGGGTCTTGGCAAAGTCACTCAACACAGGCAGTCTATCAGCAACATAGACCAAGTTGGATGTCCTAAGCTCATAGTCAGCTACATCAGTCTGTAATGAAATGTTAAAATGTTTAGAAAATATTCTTCCTGCTTCTCAAGTCTCAAATCATTATTAAATTCAAAGAAAATCTTCTCATTACGATATGCGTTTTTACAACCGTTTTGTATTCCAAATACTGTTGGTAGACAGCTTGTTTGTGTGAGTCAGGCAGTATGTTGACTACCAGTGACGCAGACAAAACAAAGACTGTTCCATTGCAAGACTTTTATGTATACAAATATTCTCAAGTCTCCCGTGCTGACACACCTCAAAATATTACAAGCAAAAAATTATGAAATATTTTTAATAATACAAAGAACTGGATATTTTTCATGGCATCAAATGGAAGAAGGTATTTCCAGACACCTCACAACACGTGCACTCTCGATACTCTTAGCATAAGTAATGATCCCAGTTTGCACACTCATTTATATATGGACACACACACGGAGGTAGGAAACAATGAGTGTGGGTATGTAAGTGGGTGGGTAGGTCCATATCTCTCCGTGTTTACCTATCAGTGAGCACAGGGAAGCTCTTTATGCTCTCTCAACTGACCTTGAGGTTATCTTGAGATGATTTCAGGGTTTTAGTGTCCGCGCGGCCCGGTCCTCGACCAGGCCTCCACCCCCAGGAAGCAGCCCGTGACAGCTGACTAACTCCCAGGTACCTATTTTCTGATAGGTAACAGGGGAATCAGGGTGAAAGAAACTCTGCCCATTGTTTCACGCCGGCGCCCGGGATCGAACCCGGGACCACAGGATCACGCATCCAGTGTTCTGTCTGCTCAGCCACCGGCTCCCATTGTTGTAGCTGTTGCATTATAATTTAACCATTCTGATGTTTAAATTCTTTGTTGATTCTAGCCCAAAAGTTGTGGGTGGAGGTGGCTTCCATAGCATCAACTTTCCGTGTATTCCACTAACAACTAATACAGGTTACAAGGATTTCCAGACATTTCTTCGACTCCTTAAGTTACAAGCTTCCGCGTATTATTCTACTTTCTCTCTCTATATAAAAGATTGTAATTTTCGCCTTTGTCCATCACTTCGGTAACTTGCATGCTGTGTTTACATACTTTATATTTTCAATCCTCTTTGAAGATTCAGTTCCTTAAACCCATTCTCATAGCTTGACCCTCTTTGTTAGGAGACTAACCTTGCTGCAGATATATGTACTTTAAAAACTACTGTTTTCTGCTTCACAGGGAAAGCGTTCCATGCTGGTGCTGCATATTCCAGTATCGCTCCAGAAGACAGCGAAGAAGACAAACCAGCAGTCGGTAACCTACGGCCAGTGGGCCAATCCCAGTACGTTCTCTAATATTTTCAGCGCCAGCACAGCAGTCCTCACTTAAATTATATCTATCCGGCCTGCAGTCCCCAAGCAAAATATATCTACACGGCCCATAGTCCCCACGTGAAATTTGCCCATATTTACATATTTAAATTTACCTAATAATTAATTAAAATTTACAATATTTATATTTAAAATAATTTACAATATTTACAATTTTTACAATATTAATAATTTAAAATATTTACAATTATTTACAATAATACATTTACAATACTAAACAATAATTAAATTTACATATTTACCAGGCCCACAGCTTCCACATGAAATAACATATCTACTCGACTCGTACGAAAAAATACTCATGCAAAATATCATAACTACCCGACCCAACCATAA
>WNGS01061674.1:1492065-1503902 GCA_020271785.1 Procambarus virginalis
TACCTTAGATTTTCAAGGGGTCTCAGTTGACATGGACTTGAAACCCGACATATACTGCAGGTATGTTGACGACATTTTACGCAGGTACCTGATATCAGACTCTTTGAAGCGAGCTGAAGGAGGCATTTGAGCGGAATTCTGTGTTGAGTTTCACTTACGAGATGGAGAATGATGGAACTGCCCTTTCTAGATGTAACAGTCACGGAAAGGAGCGGAGGCTTCCACACTGCAGTCTACACTAAGGAAACAAAACAATAGGAATGTGCCTCAATGCCAAGCAGTGACTGCCCAGACAGTACAGAGCAGTGTCATCAACGCTTACATCGACCGGGCTCTCAGTCCACAGCTCCAGAATGTAAGCAAGCCGATAAGAACTCTGTAGGTAACGCCGGTCTTAGTCAAAACGCTCTCTAACGGTTTTGTTGAGACAGACATTAAAGGAAGAGTGAAACGCCATGCAACCTTTGAAGAGTAACAACACAACACTTTTACCCCTTGTTAGACTATTTTACAGGAACTTCTTTTGCGAGCTAGTCATAAAACGGAGGAAAGGTTCTGAAAGATATTGTTAATAAAACGTTATCCCTACAGACAACAATCAGAAAAGACAATGACAATTACTATAAAACCAAAAAAACGGCCCACCTACTCATGAAAAACTCCTCAGACGCCAAACAGAACGCTTTAAAAGGAAACCAACGTCGTCTATACCTTCAAATGCCCACCTTGGGGACTGTAAGCCCAAAGAACTCAGTATATAGGCAAGACAACAACGTCTCTTTCCAGGCGATAACAATGCATAAACAAACTGGCTCCATCAAGGATCATATAATCTCTTCCCACAACCAGACCATCACCAGAGAAATCTTAACAAACAACACAAAATCATCGATAGATACAGACATAGCAGGCGGTTTGACATCAGCGAGGCACTACACAATCAAAAATCAACACCAGCAAATCAATAGCCAATTAAAGCACAACTATATTTACCACTTCAAGACCCCAAACAAATATGGAAGCAGCAAGAGGAAGTATGAGCCAATAGGACCTTCTGCAGTTACATCCATATTATATGTTCTCATACCATTGTTTCATGTTCTTCTTCTGTTGTCACCTCACCCAGAACTTTTTGTCCCATATCACCTCACCCAAAACGAATATAAGTATGAATGTATTTTGTGTGTGTAAACTAAGTCTTTGAAAATGTAATAAGGAATTACGAAATGCGTTCAAAAGTTAGACAATAAATACAAATTAAATTTGGAGAATTGATATTTCAATTACCATGACAGTAAGAAAACATAAGAAATATTGAGAAAATTCGTGTTAGAATTATTAATCTTACCTTTTCGGTCATATTCAACAACATATATTTATAAAAGACTGCTATCAATATATATTATAATATATATATATATATATATATAGTATATATATATATATATAATATATATATATATATATATAGTAATATTAAGTATTCAGTGAGAATCCACAAGATCTTCTCTGAATGCTCTTTGTTTTTCTTCTTCGAGGATGTGGGTCCCGCTCTTTGCACCAGAGGAGGGCCCCTAATATATATATATATAGTATATATATATATATATATATATATATATATATATTATATTATGTGTGTGTATGTGTGTGTGTGTAGTGTGTGTTGTGTGTGTGTGTGTAAATCACGAAAAAAAACATGTGATTAAAAATGTGACAGTGTCAGACCACGGAGGAAAATTGAACATACAGGAATTCCTCAGTACTTCATATGATATACATTTTCAGACAGGAGTCAGAGGAGTGATCAGTAAATATAATACTGCACATGTAATTATAAAGTTTTGTTGCACTGGTTTAATGTTTACTTTACCTTATGAAGAGCGTTGCTGGCTTGAGGGAGACGATGGGGAGGTGGGATGGAGGAGAGGGGTTATGGTGTGGAAGGAGAATCCACCTCTGAGTCAGGTGGGCTCTCTCTCTGGGATTTTCACCCCACTGTGGACCAGGTTGTGGTTCACTATCATGGCTCTTCTTTTCTCTACTTTTGGGAAGAACGTTATATTGACAATGTGTCTTTGTTTAGGATATCCATAAAACGAGACAGCAAATTGTCATTAAACATGTTCACACACTGGGTTGTCACTGCTTGACCAGGTGATGTCAGTGGAAGAGGCAGCATCTCCCTTACCTCATTCCCTTACTAATGGTGTAAATTGTTGTGAGGACCTGCCATACTCCCTAGTGAGATCAGTCACACAGACACCACACTCATGCTTCGCTATAATTTCCTTCTTCAAATCCACAGTAATTGTATCTTTCTTCCTCTTGACAACACTATCTTTAGCAAGCAGCTTCTTTGGAGACATCGTGTGTACAAATTGTAGTCGCAAAACACGAAAAAACCAAAGAAAAGAGCAAATAAATCCAGAGGGATGCTTGTCGTGTGAGATAAAACAACAACACTGGCGTAGGAGGCGTCCGAGAATTTGCGAGAACCCGCGAGACGCTAGGAAGCACCATGTGGTTTCGCTCGTTAATAGAGGCGAGCTCGTCAATAGAGACAAATTTGCTGCGAGTGGCTTGCTCGTTACTGGAAAAACTCGTTAATAGAGCCACTCGTTAATCGAGGTTCCACTGTACTTTAAGGAAAATATTTGAAAATATATTGTATGTTTCGGAATTTCTGATGGTATAGAACATATATTAAGATTCATATTTAACCTACCCAATGCTACCCCAAAACCTTCTAGCATAACACAAGTAACGAAGAAATATTATATATTTACCCCCTATAATGATGGTATTGAATGTAATTATAATATGAATGCATGACAATTATACAATTGATTGGCTGATATGTACAGCTCCACACATCCAGAGCGGGTCCATGTATTTACCCAAAGCTACTCATTGGTTACCCAATGCTACCCCGGCTTCTGGCATTACATAAGTAATGAAAAATATGACATATTTACCCCTATAAAGATGGTACTGAATGTAATTTTAATATGAATTCATGATAATTACACAAATGATTGGCTGATGCGTATAGCTCCACACACCCAGAGCGAGACCATCTAATTTTCCAAAGTCAGTCATAGCTACCCAATTATACCCCAAAATCTCCTTGCATTTCAAAAGTATTAAAGAAATATGACATATACCAACTATAACGATGGCATTGAATGTAGTGTTCATGTGTCCGGATACCGGCGATTATGTAGTATTACTTATTTAACCATATAATGGCTTTCACATATATTATATATATTACTTGATATGTAGTCACATTAATGTGTACCTCTCTGCCTTTCTTCTGACATATAAATCATGAAGGTTAATTAGCATATATGCATGTTAATTAGACAATTGAATGATTGATGTGCACGGCTTCACACACCCAGAGCAGGGTCAGGTATTAACACAAAGCCACCAATAGCTACCTAATGCTACCTCAAAACGCTCTAGCATTACATAAGTAATCTTAAAGAGATGAGTTTGGGGTGCACAATAGACTACCACTCACAGGAAGAGTATGGGGTGCACAATACACTACCACTCACAGGAAGAGTATGGGGTGCACAATACACTACCACTCACAGGAAGAGTATGGGTACACAATAGACTATCACTCACAGAGAGTATGGGAGTATTTATTTATTTATTTATTTATTCATAAACAAGAAGGTACATTGGGAATGTGAGAATATATAATGTGGTAATTACAATCTTGTAAAGCCACTAGTACACGCAGCGTTTTGGGCAGATGCAGCTAAGCTACAACTTAGCTGGTTATAAAGCCATTCATAACTGTAGGCCAAATAAAAAGGTGGTGGCACAGCTATATATTACCGAGATACATTTATCTGCAACAGTGTTATTAGTGACAGAGATGACTACTGCGAATATACTTTTGCTCAGTTTACAATTAAATCCCTTAAATCCTCTTTGACTATTGGAGCCATCTATAGATTTCCCAATACTAACATAGCTTCTTTCTCAGACAACCTAAGGAATCTTATTATTAACAACAATCTCAACAAAAACCACATCATTCTGGGAGGAGACTTTAATATTGACCTGGGTCAACAAAATTGCTCTCAAGTTGACTATTTCCTCAACAGCATGAACTCCTGTATGCTAATCCCCACAATCACCAAATCTACCCGAGTCACTCAAACATCAGCCACTACCTTGGATCACATATGGACAAACATAACAGCTCCCCTTGTATCTGGTATAATCTATGACAGAACAACTGACCACTATCCTACCTTTCTCATAGCAACATGGACATAACACCACCAAAAAGCAAGAAACTTTCATTCAGGCTACACAGTGAATCAGCTTTAGGCAGACTTACAGATGCACTTCACAATATTAACTGGGATTCTGAATTCAATGATACCCAGGATATAAATTCATTAGCTAACCTCTTCCTGTCCAAAACTCTTAGCCTCTACAACCTTCATTGTCCCCTTCTTACCAAGCAAGTAACTGACAAAAGATTAAACAATCCATGGCTCACAAGTGGCATTCTCAACTCAATCAACAAGAAACATGAATATGAAAAGAAACTTAGGATTGGCTTAGTTTCAAGGGAAGTAGCTAAAAGGTACTCATCAATGCTTACCAGTATCATAAGAAAGGCAAAACTTGCATATTATGTGAATAGATTCAGTGAAGCTAAAGGCAATATGAAAAGCACTTGGAAAACCATCTCTAGTATCCTAGGAACTAAACAACACTCACATAACCAAATAAAACTCTACAAGGATGGGGATATACCGTCAACTGATTTAGAAATGGCAAATGAATTTAATAGTTTCTTTTCATCGGTTGGTGCTAATCTTGCCAGTAAAATCCCACAGACTCAGACACATATTAACACATATCTCTCAGGCAGCTATCCAAACTATCTTCTCCTTTCACCAATCAGCCCGGCAGATGTTGTGTCCATTATACACTCTCTAAAAGCCAAAGCAGGGAACACCAGTGAAATTCCGTCCATTGTATACAAGAGCGCCTCCCATGCCCTTGCCCCACCCATAGCCCTACTGTTCAACAAATCTATAGAGTGTCACACCTTCCCTGATATCCTCAAAAAAGCAAGAGTAACGCCAGTCCATAAAGGAGGCAATCCGGCGGACATAAACAATTATAGACCAATATCAAATCTACCCATTCTATCAAAAATATTTGAAAAAATTATTTACAAACAGCTCTATTCCTACCTTGTAAAATTCGACATACTCAGCCCCTGCCAGTTTGGCTTCCGGTCCCAAAAGAGCACCAACGATGCAATCATTAGTCTCCTTGACATAATCTATTCAGCCCTTGACAAAAATGAGTTTCCGATTGGACTCTTTATTGACCTAAGAAAAGCCTTTGATACTGTTAATCACAACTACCTCTTACTTAAACTCCAGCATTATGGAATCCGAGGCCTTGCCCTTGACTACATCCGATCCTATCTTAGTGACAGACACCAATATGTAACCATCAATGAAACAACTTCTTCCACTCTACCAATTACCGTTGGAGTGCCGTAGGGCAGTATCTTAGGACCTCTTCTATTTCTTATATATATAAACGATCTGCCTAATGTCTCTAACATTCTGAAACCTATTTGTTTGCTGACGATACTACCCTTATCTATTCAGACCTCAATCCATATACACTAAATAATGTTGTGAATAATGAATTAAAAAAAGTCCACTTATGGATGTCAACTAACAAACTAACATTAAACATCGAAAAGACTTACTACATCTTATTTGGAAACAAATCATCAAATGCAATTCAGCTACAGATAGACAACATTAACATCAGTAATAAAAATGATGGCAAGTTTCTTGGCCTATTCCTAGACAAGAGACTCAACTTCAGCACCCACATTCAACACATAACTAAGAAAGTCTCTAAGACAGTTGGTATACTCTCCAAAATCAGATATTATGTTCCTAACTCTGCTCTCCTCTCACTATATTATGCACTAATCTACCCCTATCTTAATTATGGTATCTGTGCATGGGGGTCTACCACTGCAAACCACCTTAAGCCCATCATCACCCAGCAAAAATCTGCTATCAGAATAATAACTAACTCTGCTTTCAGACAACACTCAGCTCCCTTGTTTAAATCCCTAAACTTGCTAAATATTAACTCCCTCCACACATTCTCTTGTGTCAACTACATTTACAAAACCCTGTTCTTAAATGCAAACCATGCTCTGAAACTCTCCCTGGACAGATGTAATAGGACCCATTATCACCACACCAGAAATAAATATCTCTTTGATATCCCCAGGGTCAAACTTAATCTGTGTAAACACTCTATGCAAATTAAGGGACCTAATCTATGGAACTCACTCCCTAGTGAATTGAAAAACTGTAAAACTTTTGCCTTATTTAAAAGCAAAACCAAAAAGTATCTAATTTCATCTTCTTAGTTTACTACACTGAGCTTTAATTTGCTCTGTACCTAGTGTTACCCAATCTCCTAATTTTTATGTAATTAACCCAAAGAACCTTATCATTGTGTTCATTGCTGTCTTCTTTTATGTGCTAGCCATATGCTGTATTGTGCCTACCAATTTTTGTCAACTACCATCAAGCTGCCACTGCAATCAATCTTAGCTACCTATGTGCTTTAATATACTGTACCTACAATTCTCTCTCATCTTTTAATTTTTCTTGCCATGTAACTCTTTTCATTTTTTTAAATTTTGCAAGTATTTACCTACTTAATTTTTTTTTTGTTTAGATTAAGGACCTGCCCGAAACGCTGCGCGTGCTAGTGGCTTTACAAGATTGTAATTACCATGTTATCTATCCCCACATTCCCAATGTACCTTCTTGTATATGTATAAATAAATAAATAAATAAATAAATAAATATGTGTGAGAGTGTGGAGCATTATCGGGTTGGCTGTAAAATTGCCATTTAAATTTGATTATGCAAGGGGCTTACACCCTTTTGAGGCACAAGATGGCAATGAGGCATTCTGTTTCCCTCCAAAGCATCGCGACACCTTCCAGCACCTGATTAGCCAGGTCAGGTCATGTGACGGAAGTGACCAATGACGAGGGACCTCGGGCGGTTATGTCACGATGCGGAGGACCCCAGGGGTGGCTGGCGCCTGGGCGGGAGAGTACGTCACAGACTGCCACAGAGTGAGGACACAATCCAGTGAGCTCCAGATCTAGAGGCTAGAGAGCCCTACCAGTGGACTTAAGTATCGCTTTGATACTGCAGACATCCCGTAGAGTGCCAAGAAGCAAGGATTGGCCGGGCTAGAGAGTCAAGAGCTCTATTATCAAGAGTCTGTACCAGGCACGAGCATTGGGCTGGAGACGTCTGGGACGCCCAGCGGATCATGTTCTACATATCAAGCGAGTAGCGATGGTCGGGCTGAATCTACTGGAAGTGAGGCAAGGGGAAGCTGTACTGGACTGCAAATTGGATATACAGTGCCAGCGAGAGGAGGAGGAGAACGACGGTGCAGGTACCTGGCTCCAGTACCCCAAAGAAGAGGAGGAGGAGTACCATACCTGCCGGGTGTGAGGACGGCGAGGATGCACTACTACAAGGACGACTGAGGAACTTGTGTGTGTGTGGGAACTGATCAACGGAAGACCAGAAGCCAGGACCAGGAACCTCATCATCCCTCGCCAGAGGACGAGTCAGCTTCATAATGGAATTAAGTAAGGTAGATAATTATCCCTCCCTTTATTATCTATGTGATAGCGTTAGGCTAGGAGCCAAGGAGCTCATGTAGGCATGAATTGGTGGTGGAACATGAATATGTAGATGCGGTGACGTTAGTGTATCTGGGAATAGTTGTAGGTTTTCAAGAAGCCAGTTTAGGAGGCCTGGTCGATGACCGGGCCGCGGGGACGCTAAGCCCCGGAAGCACCTCAAGGTAACCTCCTCTTACCCCTTTGATCTAGGCGAGCTAGGATATTCTGTATGTCGTGTGTTCCCGCCGATCTGACAGTTGGACCCAGTCAGCTGAGAGTGATGCCAGAGGTGCGAGGTGTGTCCCCACCGGTTGTTGTTGTTGTTAATTTAGGGGCGACGACGATCGTGGGATCGGATACGCCCCGGTGTACCCGTTAAGGGTGAATCGCGAAGCCAGGAAAGGGGAAGCGCCAAACCAAATCGCGAAACGAGTGATACCAATCACTAGAAACTAATATGCCATACGGCAAATAAACGCACAGACGTGCAGATGATTGGGGAGTCCCAGGAGTCCCTCAGGGTGACAAGCACCGGCCCCGCCTCACACAGAGAAAACCAGGTAGCAAAACCAAAACTCTAACCCACAACCAAAACGCAAAAGTCTTCCTATGTCCTCCGGCAGAGCAGAAGCCAGCAGCCCACCATGAATGAGGGAACACCAGGAGCCCACCAAGACCCACCAACCCCCAGCACCTCTCGGCCAAGGCGGCCCCCAAACACTGTCACCCCGCCAGGAGAACCAGCCAGAACACGTAAAAAAAACTCTATCAACAACCCCGTGACCCAAGGCGATATGTGCGCCAGGCGTCATACAATCGGACCGTTGAAAAGGAATGCCAAACGGCAGTAGCAAAGCCAAAACGCGAAAACAAGACGTGATCAGGTGGCACCCCAGGTGGAGGAGGTATCCAGACGTCCACATGGCTTCAAGGTTGAACCAGTAGACTCCCCGCCGGTTTGACAGTTGGACCCAGCCAGCTGATTGTGTTGCCAGAGGCGCAAGATGTGTGCCCGCCGCCTGACAAGTGGACCCAGTCAGCTGACCGTGTTGCCAGAGACGCGACGAGAGAAGATGGCCGCCATCGGAAATTTCCACCTGATTTTATTCTTTTGCAAGTGTATATATTTTCTTCAGTAAACTTTTAATTTCACCAATGTGTTTGAGTGAGCCTCCATTCTCTACGGCTATTTTGAGTTAGACCATTTATGTCACCTTGCACTGCACATGAGATTGCATCCTTGATTTAAGATAACTATGAGACCACTGATGTGTTGCTTGACACGAGTATAAACACCCAGCTGGCGACCTTTGAACAGACTAGATAGAGATAGAATTTCCCAGTGTCAAGACAGGCAGGTTCAGGTGTGATACGGGTGGACTTGAACCTCTCCACTCGCTAGGGGTATATATAAGGCCAGCCCTTAGTAGACTGGGGAAGCCCCAGGGCGGGCAGTAGCACCAGGTACGGAGGGGCGAAGACCCGTGGGAGCGACCCCAACCATATAAGGTAGGAGGGGAGGAGAACCTTGACACCCTCCATGAGAATATGGCAGGCTGGGCAGATACACTTCAGGAGTATATGGTAGGCTGGACAGATGGCCCTTCACGAGTATATGGTAGGCTGGGCAGATGACCCTTCACGAGTATATGGTAGGCAGGGCTCATGGCCCATCACGAGTATATGGTAAGCTGAGCTGATGGCCCATCACGAGTATATGGTAGGCGGAGCTGATGGCCCATCACTAGTATATAGTAGGCGGAGCTGATGGCCCATCACGAGTATATGGTAGGCGGGGCTGATGACCCTTCACGAGCATATGGTAGCCGGAGTTGATTGGCCCATCACGAGTATATGGTAGGCTGGGCTGATGACCCTTCACGAGTATTTTGTAGGCTGAGCTGATGGCCCATCACGAGTATATGGTAGGTTGGGCTGATGACCCTTCACAAGTATATGGTAGGCTGAGAAGATGGCCTTTCACGAGTATATGGTAAGTTGAGATGATGGCTCTTCGCTAATATATGATTGGCTGAGCTAATCGCCATTCCGAGTATATGGTAGGCAGAGATGATGGCCCTTCACGAGTATATGGTAAGCTGGGCTAATAACCCTTTACGAGTATATGGTAAGCTGAGAGTATTTAGGCTCTTCACGAGTATTTAGTAGGCTGAGATGATGGCCCTTCACGAGTAATGGTAGGCTGGCCTAATGGCCTTTCACGAGTACATGGTAGGCTGGGCTGATGCCCTTCACGAATATTTGGAAGGCTTTGCTGATGACCCTTCATGAGTATATGGAAGGCTGAGTTGATGGCTCTTCACGAGTATATAGTAGGCTGAGCTGATGGCCCTTCACGAGTATATGTTAGGCTGAGCTAATGGCCCTTCACGAGTATATGGTAGGCTGAGGAAATGGCCCTTCACAAGTATATGGTAGGCTGGGCTGATGACCCTTCACGAGTATATGGCAGGCTGAACTGATGGCTCTTCAAGAGTATATGGTAGGCTGGCCTGATGACAATTCACGAGTACATCCATTCCCTCTTTGCAGACAAGAGCACTCAAATCGTTAGCACTCAAATGACATAAATACTGCTAGAACCAGATGCTCTAGATATTTCATCCCATAGATGCTTTGTTTCCATTGTGTCTAAATTTGGTGGCCTATATATAACTCCTATTATAATATTAATTGTTTTTTCGTTTAATTCTATCCAAATAGTTTCTGTGTGTGACTCAGTTCTGATATCCTCTTTGAGACTACATTTCAAATTGTCCCTAACATATATGGCTACTCCCCCTTCTCGTCTAATATATCGATCTGTGTGAAATAGTTTAAATCCATTTATTTGATATTCAGCTAATAGTTCTATATTTTCTACATTCATCCACGTTTCTGCAAGTGCAATAATATCTATTTTTTCTGTGCAGACAAGAGCATTTAATTCGTTAATTTATTTCTTAGACTTCTACTGTTAGTATAATATATCCTAAGTGAATTGTTATTTTGAGGTCCTTCTCTTTCCCTGATCATTTTGCTAATTCCTTTCTCCCACAAACACATACTTTTATTACCTCCTTCCTCCAAATTAATTCCCATACCACTATCTACTAACAGTTTAAACCCAAACAACGCCTCTAACCACTGGTTCCAACGAGTTCGCAACAGCAACAACCCCAGCCCTCGATAGATGCACCCCATCACGAGCATACATTTCATTTCTTCCATAGAAGTGTTCCCAGTTGTCTATGAAAGATATTGCATTTGATTTGCAATACCTTTCCAGCCGGCAATTGACACCAAGTGCCCTCGACATTCATTCATTTCCCACTCCCTTTCTTGGAAGAATGCCACATATGATCGGGATTCCTCCCTGGCTCTTAACTAATTCAATGGCTGTCCTGAATCTCTGTATTAGTTCCTCACTCCTAACTCGTCCAACATCATTACCCCCTGCACTAATACAAATTATGGGTTTGTTCCCATTTCCCATCATAATATCATTCATGTTTCCAACAATATCACCAATTCCAGCTCCCGGATAGCAACTCTTAATCTGTTCCCCCTATCTCTGGCACAAAATGTTCTGTCTAAATACCTCACCTGGGAATCTCCCACAACCAAAATTCGCTTCGGTACCTCCTTAACTTTCTGAGTACCCTGAGGGGCCCGCGCTTCGCCACTCCTGCTGATTCCCATTCCGAGTGAACTGCAGGGTCACCACAGCACTCGTCCTCCAACACGGCAAATGAATTCGCTGTCATTAGGGCGTCTATAGGCGGCCTTGTCAAGGTTTTCTTAAGAACCTGTCCTTAACGACTTTCCACGACGAGGTCTTGTTAATATTGGACTCCTCCTTCGTTTCTTCCGATGTTTCAGCTGTCGTACCTCCTCTCGTAGGGAATCCATCTCTGCTCTCAGAGTTCCAACTAGATTCATCAATTCCTTCACTAATCCTTCCATTATTGCTATAATAATGTTACTACAATTGCGAAGATTGTTGAGATTGCGAAGTCGGATTGAGAAAGGGTCAGGGATCAGGGAAGAATTTAAAACAAAAGGATCAATGCATGAATGTTCGTAATAAGGC